>ML797142.1:92261-104208 GCA_009831015.1 Picea engelmannii
TCAATTGTCAGAGTTTACAAATGATTTTTTTATAAAATTCTTATTGGTTTTCACTTCTCTAACAAATACAACACTTATGCACTTAATTCGTTGACAGATACATTGCAGTCGATGTCTGCAAAGCTTCTCTGACAATGTTGCACTGCAGTCCAAGAAATGGTTCTATCAGTGCCTCACCACCTCCTGACATGCTGCTTAGCCCCTTGCCACCTCCTCATCCCCACCTCGCCACCACCTCGCTGCCCCAGTGCACCTACGGTTGTCATCTTTACTTTTTGTTGCCAGAGCATGTTGAAAGGCTAAAGAAAAAGGCTCACTACTTACCAAAGCAACCTCATGGCCGATAGAAGGAATTAAACCAGAATCAAATTTGATGATAAGTAGGATCAAATATGGGCAATGCCCCTGGAGATGGGCCTACAACTCCTCAACACTGCCTTAGCTCCCAACATCTCAGAAGTTAGAAACAAACCTTCGTTGCCTTTAGACCGAAAGTGTATTATTTTCTAGATGCTTGTCATTGCAAATCGTCAGATGAGGGAGATTTTCAAGGAGTTGCAGGAAGGCCACACTTGCACCTTTTGGTAAGGATTCTAGGTACATGGCCTTGGAAATAATCACAAGAACCTAGGAGCTCTTATTTTCTTACGATAGGCTCTCCAAAGGTAGGTTTAAGCTTGTTTTATGTTATGCAAGGCCTTGATTTGAAAATACTTATAATCTCAAGCGTTGATTAGATTTTCTATTCCTGAAATGATAGCCTTTCAACCACTTTGACTTGAGAAATGTAAAATTTATAACATTGGACATTAGGAAGCTCAAGGAAGAGCTTTGCTTCAAACCCTAATAATCTTAGTGATACAATTCTAACCATTGAAGAATGCCTTGGTTAATCAGTCAGTGGAGGAAACTCAGATGCTCCTTGTACAAACATGTAATTCTTCCATGGCTCAAAGATAATAAACACATAATTCCCCTAGTAGTTATCCCAAAAGACTCCATCAAGGTTTAAAGAAAAGGACTTTATCCAATTACTTTCCTTTTCATAATGTTAAAAGATTAGTCAAAAACAATATTTAATGCAAACCAAATTCATTTAATACAAATCTTACCATTGTGAGGGCTTGTTATCTTGATTTCAAAAGGATTCTTCTTCTTCAATGACCAATGCTCAGACATAAATGTATCATAAAATTTATAGGATTTTGATTGGCTTACTGCTAGACCAACATAACTTTTGTTTGATGCACATGCTTCTAAAACCTAGGCAGGGACTAGTTGCTTTGCAGCTATTTCTCTTATTCCGTATAGAAATGGTATCCATGTCGAATAGAAAAGTAAACTCCAACCATAGCAAGTGTTAATCCTCATAGTGGAAGATTTGGGTTGTAAGAATAAGAAAGTCAATTTAAAGTTTTTTTTTAATAAACTAGCTTAGATCCATTTAACATTAGACTCGAAGATGCACATTAATGTTGACAACTTGAATTATACATTATATGGGGTTTTAATGGGTTTGCATTAGTGTTTATATTTAGTGCATATCTAATATTTTGTTAAGATTTAATATGCCATTATATATAGATAGAAAAAGTTAATAGATCACCTCATTCTCACTTAAGTTGTTAAATGCACCTCATTTCTCTTTGCTCTTGATACAATGTTAATGATTACATATTTTACAAATTAACTTAATTATATAACAATTTTTAAAAGAATATTAAATATCTTAAAAGGGAAAAGTTAAAGCAAGGAAAAGCTACTCTAATTCTTACATTTCCATTTGGATAACTCAAGTGCCTATAACATTAACATGAGATTTTAAAAACACTTCATTCACATGAGATTTTAGCAATAAGAGATCAAGTCCCAAGTTACGTAAAAGGTTTGAGACAATTTTATATTTTTATGGTCAAAGTGAACATTTATGTTAATTTTAAACATTTTTTTACATATAAGTTTTTGGAGGAGAACATGATACTAATGTGGAGTGGATTTTTTATATTTTTATGGTCAAAGTGAACATTTATGTTAATTTTAAACATTTTTTTACATATAAGTTTTTGGAGGAGAACATGATACTAATGTGGAGTGGATTTTCCAACCTAAACTGGGTAAAATGCTCCTTATTATTTTCCCTTATATGTTGTATATCACAAGTACATTATAGAAGAAGAAACATAAAGTTGGGTAAGATGCTCCTTATTATTTTCCCTTATATGTTGTATATCACAAGTACATTATAGAAGAAACATAGTCATGTAGATATTGTGGTGCTTATAAACATTTTTATAGAATTATAACGTAGTATGTATCATCGTACATAGCATAGTTTTCTACATTTTCTCATTTTTTTCTTAATTCCTAAGCTCATCTATTTATACGTGTAGTAGTATAGTTCTCTACATTTTCTCATTTTTTTCTTAATTCCCAAGCTCATCTATTTATACATGTAGCTTAGTTTAGTGTATCACCAATATGTTATAAAACAAGGGTAATTGGGTCAAATTTGCACATTTTTTTGTGTCTGGATTTTAGAGTTTAGCATTCATATACCTACCCACTTACCCACTGGGGGGCACGATGTGACCCTCTTTTATGTTGTGTCCATGCAAACCCACTTGGTGATACCATGATATATTTTTATCATCCTTCTATGTTTTACCACCTTTCTCGAATACATGTTAATAGTTGGAAAAATTCCTTCCACCAACAATGTGGGAGGATCTCCCAATAACAAATCCCAATTAGATCTTCTCTCGTTTGGGATAGCAATCTCCACTAGTATGTGGGCTTGATTTCCACATAAAAGAGTTAAAATCGAATACAAAATCGATAAGCTCTAACAAAATGATTCTAATATTTAAACATAAGCTAATTAAATATATATATTATCTATTATATAACCTTAAATTATCCTAGCTAGACGCATATACCATTAAAATTATATACAAGACAGAATAATCAATTATTAAATTTAAAGAAAGGAATTAATGAAAATTCAATAATTATAAGTGTAGATACATATAGTTTTTTAAATAAATAGTTATTCAAAAATCTAACATGTATTAGTGTATCTAATCGAAATATCAATTAGAGAACTTAATAAATTGTGAAAGAAATTTCACACAAATGTGTAAATGATAAAAATATTGAAACGTACAATCTTACATTAACATAGAAATATTTATCCAAAAAGATAACAACCTTCAAATTTTCATAATTTTTTTTTTTTTTTAAATATACAAGCTTTGAATGTCTAGCTTTTTATCCCCTCTTTCGTAGAAAATATCCTTTTTAATCCCATAAATCATATCCTTTTCCAATCTTTCAGTTACAACTAATTTACCCAAATTAGGTGCTACTACGTTGCATGAGGAGAGGATTATGTTTTGCTTTCGTCTTCTTGTTTTTCTAAACTACAATTCCCATTTCCTAAAGGTATCTATCATATGCGAAATAAATGATCGATTTAAATTATCCATGCTAAATTTGCATTGAGAAACCTTTTTAATAATTATTGTATTTTTCCTTTTAAATTCTGAAAAGAACGGAAATTCTAAAGGTATCTAAACTAATCAACATTGTGCATATTTTGTTTGTAGATGATGTACTGATAATGTCAAAGGCAAATCTCTCGAAGTGGAAAGCGATATTTGATATCCTTAAGGTATTTTGTTTGGTATCTGGGTTGTGCATTAACAACACAAAAATAACTGTCCACCACTGGGGTTTAGAGGAGGAAGAGCTCACTCCATTCAAAGATGCTATCCCCTTCTCTTTTGTTGGACTAAATTCAGGTTTCAAGTATCTCAGATACTTCCTAAAGCTAGATGCTTCAAAAATTGTCGATTGGTATTGGTTGGTGGAAAAACTGGAAAAGAAAATTGGGCTATGGTGTAACAATTGGCTATCACTGGGAGGTCGATTTATATTGGTCAAAGTTGTGCTGGAGAGCCAATCAATCTTCTGGATGTCCATGGAGCTTATCCCGTGCCAAATTCTAAGTAAAATCTGTAAATTGATGTTTGTTTTTTTGTGGAATGGAAACAAAGATAAGCACCAGTTCCAACTCTGTAGATGGGACCTTTTGTCAAAACCAAGGAATCGGGGAGGTTGGGGGCTACAAAATCTTCCTTTATTCAACTTGACACTATTCTCTAACACACTCTGGCGATCATTAACTCATGAAGGCTTATGGCATAACATTCTTCTAGACAAATATTTAAGCAATTCCTTGATGGTAAACTGGTTACGGAAATCTTCCCACAAGCAGCGTGCGGCCTCCGGTTTTTGGATTGGTCTCACTAGTAATATACATGTGATACTTCACTGGTTGAGATGGTGTCCAGGCTCGGGTCAGTAGATTTCTATAGGCAGAGACAAAATTATCGGTTTGGAGGATCGATCCCTCCTCTCGGCTCCCTTGATTTTGCACCTGAACATTAATAATTACACAGTACTAGCACACCTGAGCGACTCTTCCAACGCAACTACCTTTCCCGAACAATGGTTAAGCAATGATGCTCTCTGCCTCACGGGTTATTTAGCAGCAAAGTGGCATATTTATTGCATGACATTAAGAGGAGTAGACATCTTGCTAAGGAATACGATGGACTCCTTGGTGTGGACTAGGGGTGATTCCTTGGGCACCATTTTAGTCAAGAACATCTACAAAGCCCTCAGAAATTCTATGGACTTCCCAATTGTCAGCAGTTGGATACAAAATCTCTGGAAATGGAAGATTCAACTAAAAATCAAGATTTTCCTATGGTTGGTTGCAAATCATAAAGTGCTCACTTGGGACTTGCTACAGAAAAAAGGTTCGGAGGGCCCGAGGGTTTGCCAACTTTGTAACTATAATTCTGAGGACATCGACCATATTCTCATCCACTACTCATTCTCAAAGGAGGTATGGAATCACTTATACAATCTTTATCAATCAAAATTAAAGTGGGAAGGTATCACCATCATGGAATTATTTAATAGTTGGTCAATAGATAATTCGACATCCCTCAGCTTGGCAGTGATGGCATGTTGGCACATTTGGTTAGAGAGGAACCAAACCATTTTTTAGGAGCGATCTCCCTCTCTTATTGCAGTGCTGCACATGATTTTTGTTTCTTACTCATGGCATCCTTCAACACTAAAATTTAAACAAGTCAGAGCTTGTAACATTTTGCAATATGAGGGGTTCACTTTGGCTTTCTTTGATGGTGCAACCCTTTCAAATGGTGAGTGTTGCGGAGCAGGAGGCATCATAAAGTTTCAATCATCAAAGGTAATTAAATGGTTCATAAATTATGGAGCTGGAACTAATACAAAGGCAGATCTCATGGGATTGTGGGCGACACTCACTTTGGCTATCCATTGGTCGATTGAAAAACTTCAAGTCTTGGGAGACTCAAAGGTAATAATCGATTGGATAAATCAAAAGGGCCAGCTTCATGCGGTAAACATTGAAGGTTGGAAACTGAAAACAAAAGAATTGGCTACTTCCTTTCAAGACATAAGTTTTCAGCACATCTACAGGGATCACACCAAAGAGGTTGATATACTTTCAAAGAGGGCACTCAAGGAACCTGAAGGCAAATTGTCTTTTTTTCTTTGGGAAAATGGGACTAGAAGTCTTCACTCTAACCTTAACATTTTTGAACCATAAGCAGACTATGGGGCTGAGATTTATAGCAGAGCTTTTGACTGAATTTAGTACTGCTGAAATCTCCTTTCTTCGTTTTCGTTTGTATCTTTTGGAATAGCTTCCACTGTTTTTGTGATAATGAACGGGTTTCAGATTTTAGAATCAAGGCTAGCCTGTATGGCATGCCTAGAATCGATTTGATGTGTAAATGAAATTACACTTTAATATAATTTTGAGATATTTTTCTATTTGAAAAAAAAAACCCTTCCCATGTAAATTGTGTGTAGTCGGGGAAAGAATGGAACTCTGCGCAGATAGTGAATAAGGTAAGCTTTTGGTCATGATTACTATGGATCCAGGATCCAAATATATGGGAAATTGATTAAAAAAAAACATAAATTAAAAACCCAGATTTAGATTCCAAGTAGGACGGACACATTGGATGACATGTCACCCAAACATAGATTCCACATAGGGCAACCCCTTAACCATGTAAGAATCTAGATTTGACATAGATATGGGTTGGTGCATGACATGGCCATCTGATATCTAGGATTCTTAAGGAATGCATAGTCAAATAAAATCCAAATCCAGATATCTAGATATCCAGGTGATCTAAAAACTCCAGATGTCATAGCTTATGAGGATCCAGATATCTGAAATCTAGGATTTACAAAAAATGAGATATGAGAAAAAGTTGGATCCCAACTGCCATGTCCAAAAACATGTTAGAATCTGTGTCATGTGCCACGTTAGAAATAACAAATAAGTTGCCACATCAGAAAGGACAAGTTGGATGACATGTAAGCTACCAAGTCAAGGACCAAAATGAATTCCATGTCAGATTAAAGTGTCAGGTAAAGCTCGTAGTTGGAGGAGGAAAGCAATTCTAGGTATACACTTGGCTATATCCAATTGGACTTCAAAAAATGTTTGAATCCACAATCCATAAATTTGAATAAATGAATGAAAAATGAAGTTTGGATGTCCAGATATATGGATATTCAGATATTTGATAAATGCATCACATATGAAAATCTGGATGTTTGGATATCTGGATATCCAGGATAAATGTATTTATGAAAATCTAGATCCTCCATGTAGAATCAAAATCATCCTGGTCATTAATCGGATAAGCGAGACCATTCATGGCCATTGATTTTCCCTTTGAATGAGATTTATCAATTTATTTATAAGTCTTTCTCTTTTATTTATCCAACATACACTACAAAGATGCATCACGAGATGTTTAAAATACCTAAATCTCACAACAAGGTTTGTGTGTGAAGTCAAGGAATTTATGGAACCATGAGTGCATGGTAACCTTTTGGTTACTATCATGTAAGTGAATCTGTAATCCAAAAAAAAAAACAGCTGAGTTATGAATGTCAATAAAGGAAAAGTCAGATTCCAGATATCTAGATATGTAGGATTAATATGAAGTCTAAGCTTGAATCTAGAATTTGGAAAAATTGTGATGTGAGGAAAATACAAAAAACCAAGATCTGAATACATTCAAATGATCCCAATCGTTGATTAAATAAGAAAAACAATTCCAGGACATTGATTTGGTTAAACATAAACCTACCTTGGGATATAGTTACATATAATGTAATCCGGTATCCAGAGAACTTGAAAATTGGATGATGAAATAAAATCCATATTTTTGGATATCTGGACACAAGCTAAGTTGAGGTTTCCCCTGTTGGCATTCAAAAATTAACCGAGGCACTTATTTCTAAAGGCTAAGCTTCCAAAACTGGATCATAAATCAAATGAAAATGATCAAATTTATTAACAAAACAAAACCATTGAAATAATATTCATTCTAATTAAAACATAATTCATCCAACCTTTAGCTAATCCTAGATAAAAATCAAAGCATACAATTAAAATATAACAGTAAATATAAACTAAACATCCAAAATAAAAATGCATATACACGATANAAAAACATGTTAGAATCTGTGTCATGTGCCACGTTAGAAATAACAAATAAGTTGCCACATCAGAAAGGACAAGTTGGATGACATGTAAGCTACCAAGTCAAGGACCAAAATGAATTCCATGTCAGATTAAAGTGTCAGGTAAAGCTCGTAGTTGGAGGAGGAAAGCAATTCTAGGTATACACTTGGCTATATCCAATTGGACTTCAAAAAATGTTTGAATCCACAATCCATAAATTTGAATAAATGAATGAAAAATGAAGTTTGGATGTCCAGATATATGGATATTCAGATATTTGATAAATGCATCACATATGAAAATCTGGATGTTTGGATATCTGGATATCCAGGATAAATGTATTTATGAAAATCTAGATCCTCCATGTAGAATCAAAATCATCCTGGTCATTAATCGGATAAGCGAGACCATTCATGGCCATTGATTTTCCCTTTGAATGAGATTTATCAATTTATTTATAAGTCTTTCTCTTTTATTTATCCAACATACACTACAAAGATGCATCACGAGATGTTTAAAATACCTAAATCTCACAACAAGGTTTGTGTGTGAAGTCAAGGAATTTATGGAACCATGAGTGCATGGTAACCTTTTGGTTACTATCATGTAAGTGAATCTGTAATCCAAAAAAAAAAACAGCTGAGTTATGAATGTCAATAAAGGAAAAGTCAGATTCCAGATATCTAGATATGTAGGATTAATATGAAGTCTAAGCTTGAATCTAGAATTTGGAAAAATTGTGATGTGAGGAAAATACAAAAAACCAAGATCTGAATACATTCAAATGATCCCAATCGTTGATTAAATAAGAAAAACAATTCCAGGACATTGATTTGGTTAAACATAAACCTACCTTGGGATATAGTTACATATAATGTAATCCGGTATCCAGAGAACTTGAAAATTGGATGATGAAATAAAATCCATATTTTTGGATATCTGGACACAAGCTAAGTTGAGGTTTCCCCTGTTGGCATTCAAAAATTAACCGAGGCACTTATTTCTAAAGGCTAAGCTTCCAAAACTGGATCATAAATCAAATGAAAATGATCAAATTTATTAACAAAACAAAACCATTGAAATAATATTCATTCTAATTAAAACATAATTCATCCAACCTTTAGCTAATCCTAGATAAAAATCAAAGCATACAATTAAAATATAACAGTAAATATAAACTAAACATCCAAAATAAAAATGCATATACACGATAGAGAACTCAAAACTATAATTTAAATAATAATGTCAAAATTTAAATGGGGGCCCCTTTATTTTTTAAAGAAAATAAATGGGAGGTTGTCGTGGGTACAACAATTGATGACACATCGGAAGAACCAATTATCTCTATCAACAACATAAGGGTCCTTAATGTTGGAATTATTGTCATTGATGTCAAATGATTAATGTTGTCATTAATGTCATATTATGGCTTCCCATGTATTTGCCCATGATATTTAGAAAAGTGAAATAAAAAAGGGGAATTAATTATTTAATTAAAAGGTGTCATGTCTTTTTGAATTAACATGTCCCTTCATGAAGGGTTATGATAAAGTATAAAAAAAGAAAGTATTGAGAGAATGTGTGTGGGTGAAAAATGTAATAACATTTGAAGAAGTGGATGAGCAAAGATTGAATATCGTTCCAAAAGGGGAGAGTTGCGAAATCAGTTTCAGGTTAGTTTGGTATTTTCTCTATAACTTATTTTCTGGGACATTTCAGATCGTGAAATTTTTAGGAGACGAAGGCAATATGTTTTGTTGTTAATACATCTCATATGTGATTTTTTTCCTATGGTAGATGATTTTTTGAAAAAGTGAAAAATTGTCTTATACTGATTCACCGCACCTCTCAGTATAAGTGTGTGCTCAACAATTGGTTTCAAAGTGATTCCTTCTTAAACAGTCTAACCACTGGAAGGTAGATCTCAATAGCACACATGGCCGATCAAGAAGGTTTCTCCACAAACATGGCTCCATTTTTTGACGAAACAAACTATGCCTTCTGGAGCATAAATATGCAAACTTATTTAATGGATCTTAGTTTCGATATTTGGCGATCAGTCATGATTGGTTATACAACCCCAACAAATCCACCAATAGATGCGGTTGGGAAGAAGCCTAGTGACTAAAATGCAAAAGCTATGAATTCCATCTTTTGTGGTCTATGAAAATCTGAGTTTGTCAAGGTGATGCATTGTGGATCAAAAAAATAATTTTGGGACAAGATTCAAAAGATCTATGAAGGCGATGACAAGGTCAAGAAGGAAAAGCTCCAAACTCATAAAAGAAATTTCGAGAGTCTAAAAATGAAAGACAAAGAAAATGTTGCAGCCTATCTCCTCCATGTGGACAAAATTGTCAACACCCTCAAAGGACTTGGTGAAAAGGTTGAAGAACCGATGATTGTACAAAAGGTGTTAAGGTCACTCCCCTTAAGATTTGATGTCAAAGTTTCCACTATTGAAGAAATGAAGGACATTGATTCATTAACAATGGATGAATTGCATGTGATCCTCATGGCGTATGAAATGAGGATAGAGAAAGAAAAGCCATCAAATAAAGAAGCAACCTTCAAAGCCTCAAAGAAGACAAAGAAAATAGAGCATGGATCAAGCGATAGCTCTGACAATGAATCAAAGAAATCCTATTTTGTGAGGAAACTCAAGAAAGGATATGGAAAATATAAAGGTAGGTTGTCCTTTAATTGTGGAAAAGTAGGACATTTTTTTGCTAAGTGTCCATATGAAAAAAATGAAAGTATTGATGATGAAGAAGATCCTAACATTAAGAAAGAGAGAAAACCTTGTCACCACAAAAAGGGTAATCATGAAAAGAAGAAGATATTCCATAAGAAAAAGAAAAGTTTTTACTCCAAAGAGGAAAGTAGCTCATTTGAAGAGAGTGATGAAAGTATCTTTGACAGTGAAAGAGAATAAACTCTCTTCATGGCCATAGAAACAAAAAATGATGCCTTGTAAAATGAAGACAAAGGGAAAGAAAAGATGGATTCAGAAGAGGAAGAAAATGCTGAAATAGATGGGGAAGTGTATCTTGGAGAATAACTTGTATGTGCCTTAAGAGAAATAAATAAGCTTAGGAAAAAGAATTTGAAACAAAATGAGCATTTGCATAAATATGAAGAAGAGGATCACGATTCAAAAGCCAAAATGTCACAAAGCCTTGATGAAACAGAAAAATACTATCATGAACCTAAAGGTTCAATTAGAAGAGGCAAGAAGGATAGAAGAAGTGGTGGGAATCCAGCTGAAGGAAAAGGAAGAAAACTATGAAAAGCTAGAATGTGAAATTATTTCCTTAAGAAAGGAACTGGAAAAAACAACTATTAAGTTGAATACAAGCTTGAAGTTTGAAAAGAGTACTGAAACCTTAGATTATATCATCAATTGTCAAAGGTATCCATTCTTTAAGACTCGCCTTGGTTATGATAAGATTCATATTAACACCAAATAATATTCAAAAGCTACAAAGCCACTGAAGAAAGTAAATGAAGGAAAATCTAGAATCTATGTTGATGTACTCAAAATCCCCATCAATGATGAAGACAACAGGAAGAAATAAAATGATGTTCCACAAAAAAATAGCATGCCTTATAAGGACAAGGAGGAAAAATTCAGAATATCTTCTCCACTAAGGTGGTCTCACACAAATTGCTTTGAAAAACACACTACAGGTATTGGGTCCCGAATGTTGAACAAGATGGGCTATACCGAAGGAGGACTTGGAAAGAATGGACACAGTATTGTTGTTCCTATTACCCCTGAGATGAAGTCACTAAGAACAAGTCTTGGATATGATGTTGTTGTTGCCTCCCTACCTACACATAGCCTTGCTACAACCAGAGAAGTTTTATTTGTTGCAGGTGGAGTTTATACTAGCTTTCCAGAAGAGAAACCTAATGTTGATTGTGCTGAACATATTGATGAGTTGCTTATTCATCACATGCCAGAATTTGAGAATGTTGTTACAGATGAGATTGTCATTGATATTTCGGGTTGTTCTACTCTTATAAGTGAACCTGACCATGATCCTACTTCCTTTGATCATCCAATAATTTTTTTTTTCCTATCACCATCCTCACCATAAAATTTGAAGGAATGGAAATCATGCTTTCAGATCTTTGAAGAAGAGACATGAAAGAAACAATTGTGGACCATTGTCGACTACCTAGATAGATTGGGTTGAATTTATGGATGGTCATGGAATCATTTGACCATATGTTTGAGGACTTCATATCGTTGTGTATAATTGACTATATAGTCATGCAACATTCCTCTTACTTACTAATATTTTCCTTGGAAGTGGTTGAACGAGGATCGACTTG
>ML797142.1:110842-123316 GCA_009831015.1 Picea engelmannii
TCAATTGTCAGAGTTTACAAATGATTTTTTTATAAAATTCTTATTGGTTTTCACTTCTCTAACAAATACAACACTTATGCACTTAATTCGTTGACAGATACATTGCAGTCGATGTCTGCAAAGCTTCTCTGACAATGTTGCACTGCAGTCCAAGAAATGGTTCTATCAGTGCCTCACCACCTCCTGACATGCTGCTTAGCCCCTTGCCACCTCCTCATCCCCACCTCGCCACCACCTCGCTGCCCCAGTGCACCTACGGTTGTCATCTTTACTTTTTGTTGCCAGAGCATGTTGAAAGGCTAAAGAAAAAGGCTCACTACTTACCAAAGCAACCTCATGGCCGATAGAAGGAATTAAACCAGAATCAAATTTGATGATAAGTAGGATCAAATATGGGCAATGCCCCTGGAGATGGGCCTACAACTCCTCAACACTGCCTTAGCTCCCAACATCTCAGAAGTTAGAAACAAACCTTCGTTGCCTTTAGACCGAAAGTGTATTATTTTCTAGATGCTTGTCATTGCAAATCGTCAGATGAGGGAGATTTTCAAGGAGTTGCAGGAAGGCCACACTTGCACCTTTTGGTAAGGATTCTAGGTACATGGCCTTGGAAATAATCACAAGAACCTAGGAGCTCTTATTTTCTTACGATAGGCTCTCCAAAGGTAGGTTTAAGCTTGTTTTATGTTATGCAAGGCCTTGATTTGAAAATACTTCTAATCTCAAGCGTTGATTAGATTTTCTATTCCTGAAATGATAGCCTTTCAACCACTTTGACTTGAGAAATGTAAAATTTAGAACATTGGACATTAGGAAGCTCAAAGAAGAACTTTGCTTCAAACCCTAATAATCTTAGTGATACAATTCTAACAATCGAAGAATGCCATGGTTAATTAGTCAGTGGAGGAAACTCAGATGCTCCTTGTACAGACATGTAATTCTTCCATGGCTCAAAGATAATAAGCACATAATTCCCCTAGTAGTTATCCCAAAAGACTCCATCAAGGTTTAAAGAAAAGGACTTTATCCAATTACTTTCCTTTTCATAATGTTAAAAGATTAGTTGAAAACAATATTTAATGCAAACCAAATTCATTTAATACAAATCTTACCATTGTGAGGGCTTGTTATCTTGATTTCAAAAGGCTTCTTCTTCTTCAATGACCAACACTCAGACATAAATGTATCATAAAATTTATAGGATCCAGATTGGCTTACTGCTAGACCAACATAACTTCTGTTTGATGCACATGCTTCTAAAACCTAGACAGGGACTAGCTGCTTTGCAACTATTTCTCTTGTTCCATATAGAAATGGTATCCATGTCCAATAGAAAAGTAAACTCCAACCATAGCAAGTGTTAATCTTCATAGTGGAAAGTTTGGGTTGTAAGAATAAGAAAGTCAATTTAAAGTTTTTTTTTAATAAACTAGCTTAGATCCATTTAACATTAAACTCGAGGATGCACATTAATGTTAACAAGTTGAATTATACATTATATGGGGTTTTAATGGGTTTGCATTAGTGTTTATATTTAGTGTATATCTAATATTTTGTTAAGATTTAATATGCTATTATATATAGATAGAAAAAGTTAATAGATCACTTCACTCTCACTTAAGTTGTTAAATGCACCTCATTTCTCTTGATGCAATGTTAATGATTGCAAATTTTACAAATTAACTCAATTATATAACAATTTAAAAAAATATATTAAATATCTTAAAAGGGAAAAGTTAAAGCAGGGAAAAGCTACTCTAATTCTTACATTTCCATTTGGATAACTCAAGTGCCTATAACATTAACATGAGATTTTAAAAACACTTCATTAACATGAGATTTTAGCAATAAGAGATCAAGTCCCAAGCTACGTAAAAGGTTTGAGACAATTCTATATTTTTATGGTCAAAGTGAACATTTATGTTAATTTTAAACATCTTTTTACATATAGGTTTTTGGAGGAGAACATGATACTAATGTGGAGTGGATTTCCCAACCTAAGTTGGGTAAGATGCTCCTTATTATTTTCCCTTATATGTTGTATATCACAAGTACATTATAGAAGAAGAAACATAAAGTTGGGTAAGATGTTCCTTATTATTTTCCCTTATATGTTGTATATCACAAGTACATTATAGAAGAAACATAGTCATGTAGATATTGTGGTGCTTATAAACATTTTTATAGAATTATAACGTAGTATGTATCATCATACATAGCATAGTTCTCTACATTTTCTCATTTTTTTCTTAATTCCTAAGCTCATCTATCTATACATGTAGTAGTATAGTTCTCTACATTTTCTCATTTTTTTCTTAATTCCCAAGCTCATCTATTTATACGTGTAGCTTAGTTTAGTGTATCACCAATATGTTATAAAACAAGGGTAATTGGGTCAAATTTGCACATTTTTTTTAGTGTATGGATTTTAGAGTTTAGCACTCATATACCTACCCACTTACCCACTGGGGGGCACGATGTGACCCTCTTTTATGTTGTGTCCATGCAAACCCACTTGGTGATACCATGATATATTTTTATCATCCTTCTATGTTTTTATATTTTTATCATCTCTCGAGTACATGTTGATAGTTGAAAAAATTCCTTCCACCAACAATGTGGGAGGATATCCCAATGACAAATCCCAATTAGATCTTCTCTCGTTTGGGATAGCAATCTCCACTGGTATGTGGGCTCGATTTCCACATAAAAGAGTTAAAATCGAATACAAAATCGATAAGCTCTAACAAATTGATTCTAATATTTAAACATAAGCTAATTAAATATATATACTATCTATTATATCTATATTTAATAGTTAACTCTAAATTATCCTAACTAGAAGCATATATCATTAAAATTAGATACGAGAGTGGGAGGGGGGCATAATCAATTATTGAATTTAAGGAAAGGAATTAATGAAAATTCAATAATTATAAGTGTAGATATATATATTTTTTTAAATAAATAGTTATTCAAAAATCTAACATGTATTAGTGTATCTAATCGAAATATCAATTAGAGAACTTAATAAATTGTGAAAGAGATTTCACACAAATGTGTAAATGATAAAAATGTTGAAACATACAATCTTACATTAACATAGAAATATTTATCCAAAAAGATAACAACCTTCAAATTTTCATAAAAAAAAATTGATAAAAATATACAAGCTTTGAATGTCTAGCTTTTTATCCCCTCTTTCGTAGAAAATATCCCTTTTTAAGCCCATAAATCATATCCTTTTCCAATCTTTCAGTTACAACTAATTTACCCAAATTAGGTGCTACTACGTTGTATGAGGAGAGGATTATGTTTTGCTTTCGTCTTCTTTTTTTTCTAAACTACAATTCCCATTTCCTAAAGGTATCTATCATAAGTGAAATAAATGATCGATTTAAATTATCCATGCTAAATTTGCATTAAGAAACTTTTTTAATAATTATTGTATTTTTCCTTTTAAATTCTGAAAAGAACGGAAATTCTAAAGGTATCTAAACTAATAAATATTGTGCATATTTTGTTTGTAGATGATGTACTGATAATGTCAAAAGCAAATCTCTCGAAGTGGAAAGCGATATTTGATATCCTTTAGGTATTTTGTTTGGTATCTGGGTTGTGCATTAACAACACAAAACAACTGTCCACCACTGGGGTTTAGAGGAGGAAGAGTTCACTCCATTAAAAGATGCTATCCCCTTCTCTTTTGTCGGACTAAATTCAGGTTTCAAGTATCTCATATACTTCCTAAAGCCAGATGTCTAAAAAACTGTCGATTGGTATTGGTTGGTGGAAAAACTAGAAAAGAAAATTGGGCTATGGTGTAACAATTGTCTATCACTGGGAGGTCGATTTATATTGGTCAAAGTTGTGCTGGAGAGCCAATCAATCTTTTGGATGTCCATGGAGCTTATCCCGTGCCAAATTCTAAGTAAAATCTGTAAATTGATGTTTGATTTTTTGTGGAATGGAAACAAAGATAAGCACCAATTCCAACTCTGTAGATGGGACCTTTTGTCAAAACCAAGGAATCGGGGAGGTTGGGGGATACAGAATCTTCCTTTATTCAACTCGACAATATTCTCTAACACACTCTGGTGATCATTAACTCATGAAGGCTTATGGCAAAACATTCTTCTAGACAAATATTTAAGCAATTCCTCGGTGGTAAACTGGTTACGAAAATCTTCCCACAAGCAGCGTGCGGCCTCCATTTTTTGGACTGGTCTCACTAGTAATATACATGTGATACTTCACTGGTTGAGATGGTGTCCAGGCTCGGGTCAACAGATTTCTATAGGCAAAGACAAAATTATCGGTTTGGAGGACCGATCCCTCCTCTCGGCTCCCTTGATTTCGCACCTGAACATTAATAATTACACAGTGCTAGCACACCTGAGCGACTCCTCCAACGTGACTACCTTTCCCAAACAATGGTTAAGCAGTGATGCTCTCTGCCTCATGGGTTATTTAGCAGCAAAGTGGCATATTTATTGCACGACATTAAGAGGAGCAGACATCTTGCTAAGGAATACGACAGACTCCTTGGTGTGGACTAGGGGTGATTCCTCGGGCACCATTTTAGTCAAGAACATCTACAAAGCCCTCATAAATTCTACGGACTTCCCAATTGTCAGCGGTTGGATACAAAATCTCTGGAAATGGAAGATTCAACTAAAAATCAAGATTTTCATGTGGTTGGATGCAAATCATAAAGTATTCACTTGGGACTCGCTACATAAAAAAGGTTCGGAGGGCCCGGGGGTTTGCCAACTTTGTAACTGTAATTCTGAGGACATCGACCATATTCCCATCCACTACTCATTCTCAAAGGAGGTATGGAATCACTTATACAATCTTTATCAATTAAAATTAAAGTGGGAAGGTATCACCATCATGGAATTCTTTAATAGTTGGTCAACAGATAATTCGACATCCCTCAGCTTGGCAGTGATGGCATGATGGCACATTTGGTTAGAGAGGAACCAAATCATTTTTGAGGAGCGATCTCCCTCTCTTATTGCAGTGTTGCACATGATTTCTAGTTCTTACTCATGGCATCCTTCAACACTAAAATTTAAACAAGTCAGAGCTTGTAACATTTTGCAGTATGAGGGGTTCACTTTGGCTTTCTTTGATGGTGCAACCCTTTCAAATGGCGAGTGTTGCGGAGCAGGAGGCATCATAAAGTTTCAATCATAAAAGGTAATTAAATGGTTCATAAATTGCGGAGCTAGAACTAATACAAAGGCGGATCTCATGGGATTGTGGGCGACACTCACTTTGGCTATCCATTGGTCGATTGAAAAACTTCAAGTCTTGGGAGACTCAAAGGTAATAATCGATTGGATAAATCAAAAGGGTCAGCTTCATGTGGTAAACATTGAAGCTTGGAAACTGAAAACAAAAGAATTGGCTACTTCCTTTCAAGACATAAGTTTTTAGCACATCTACAGGGATCACAACAAAGAGGCTGATATACTTTCAAAGAGGGCACTCAAGGAACCTGAAGGCATATTGTCTTTTTTTCTTTGGGAAAATTGGACTAGAAGTCTTCACTCTAACCTTAACATTTTTGAACCATAAGCAGACTATGGGGCTGAGATTTATAGCGGATCTTTTGACTGAATTTAGTACTGCTGAAATCTCCTTTCTTCATTTTCGTTTGTATCTTCTGGAATAGCTTCGACTGTTTTTGTGATAATGAATGGGTTTCAGATTTTAGAATCAAGGCTAGCCTGTATGGCATGCCTAGAATTGATTTGATGTGTAAATGAAATTACACTTTAATATAATTTTGAGATATTTTTCTATTTGAAAAAAAAAACCCTTCCCATGTAAATTCTGTGTAGTTGGGGAAAGAATGGAACTCTGCGCAGATAGTGAATAAGGTAAGATTTTGGTCATGATTACTATGGATCCAGGATCCAAATATCTGGGAAATTGATAATAAAAAAAAACATAAATTAAAAACCCAGATTTAGATTCCAAGTAGGACAGACACATTGGATGACATGTCACCCAAACATAGATTCCACATAGGACAACCCCTTAACCATGTAAGCATCTAGATTTGACATAGATATGGGTTGGTGCATGACATGTCCATTTGAGATCTGGGATTCTTAAGGAATGCATAGTCAAAGAAAATCCAAATCCATATATCTGGATATCCAGGTGATCTAAAAACTCTAGATGTCATAGCTTATGAGGATCCAGATATCTGAAATCTAGGATTTATAAAAAATGAGATATGAGAAAAAGTTGGATCCCAACTGCCATGTCTAAAAACATGTTAGAATCTGTGTCATGTGCCACGTTAGAAATAACAAATAAGTTGCCACATCAGAAAGGACAAGTTGGATGACATGTAAGCTACCAAGTCAAGGACCAAAATGAATTCCATGTCAGATTAAAGTGTCAGGTAAAGCTCGTAGTTGGAGGAGGAAAGCAATTCTAGGTATACACTTGGCTATATCCAATTGGACTTCAAAAAATGTTTGAATCCACAATCCATAAATTTGAATAAATGAATGAAAAATGAAGTTTGGATGTCCAGATATATGGATATTCAGATATTTGATAAATGCATCACATATGAAAATCTGGATGTTTGGATATCTGGATATCCAGGATAAATGTATTTATGAAAATCTAGATCCTCCATGTAGAATCAAAATCATCCTGGTCATTAATCGGATAAGCGAGACCATTCATGGCCATTGATTTTCCCTTTGAATGAGATTTATCAATTTATTTATAAGTCTTTCTCTTTTATTTATCCAACATACACTACAAAGATGCATCACGAGATGTTTAAAATACCTAAATCTCACAACAAGGTTTGTGTGTGAAGTCAAGGAATTTATGGAACCATGAGTGCATGGTAACCTTTTGGTTACTATCATGTAAGTGAATCTGTAATCCAAAAAAAAAAACAGCTGAGTTATGAATGTCAATAAAGGAAAAGTCAGATTCCAGATATCTAGATATGTAGGATTAATATGAAGTCTAAGCTTGAATCTAGAATTTGGAAAAATTGTGATGTGAGGAAAATACAAAAAACCAAGATCTGAATACATTCAAATGATCCCAATCGTTGATTAAATAAGAAAAACAATTCCAGGACATTGATTTGGTTAAACATAAACCTACCTTGGGATATAGTTACATATAATGTAATCCGGTATCCAGAGAACTTGAAAATTGGATGATGAAATAAAATCCATATTTTTGGATATCTGGACACAAGCTAAGTTGAGGTTTCCCCTGTTGGCATTCAAAAATTAACCGAGGCACTTATTTCTAAAGGCTAAGCTTCCAAAACTGGATCATAAATCAAATGAAAATGATCAAATTTATTAACAAAACAAAACCATTGAAATAATATTCATTCTAATTAAAACATAATTCATCCAACCTTTAGCTAATCCTAGATAAAAATCAAAGCATACAATTAAAATATAACAGTAAATATAAACTAAACATCCAAAATAAAAATGCATATACACGATACAAAACTCAAAACAATAATTTAAATAATAATATCAAAATTTAAATGGGGGCCCCTTTATTTTTTAAAGAAAATAAATGGGAGGTTGTTGTGGGTACAACAATTGATGACACATCGGAAGAACCAATTATCTCTATCAACAACATAAGGGTCCTTAATGTTGGAATTATTGTCATTGATGTCAAATGATTAATGTTGTCATTAATGTCACATTAAGGCTTCCCATGTATGTGCCCATGATATTTGGAAAAGTGAAATAAAAAAGGGGAATTAATTATTTAATTAAAATGTGTCGTGTCTTTTTGAATTAACATGTCCCTTCATGAAGGGTTATGACAAAGTATAAAAAAGAAAGTATTGAGAAAATGTGTGTGGGTGAAAAATGTAATAACATTTGAAGAAGTGGATGAGCAAAGATTGAATATCGTTCCAAAAGGGGAGAGTTGCGAAATCAGTTTCAGGTTAGTTTGGTATTTTCTCTATAACTTATTTTTTGGGACATTTCAGATCGTGAAATTTTGAGGAGATGAAGGCAATATGTTTTGTTGTTAATAGATCTCATATGTGATTGTTTTCCTATGGTAGATGAATTTTTGAAAAAGTGAAAAATTGTCTTATACTGATTCACCCCACCTCTCAGTATAAGTGTGTGCTCAACAATTGGTTTCAAAGCGATTCCTTCTTAAACAGTCTAACCACTGGAAGGTAGATCTCAATAGCACACATGGCTGATCAAGAAGGTTTCTCCACAAACATGGCTCCATTTTTTGACGAAACAAACTATGCCTTCTGGAGCATAAAGATGCGAACCTATATAATGGCTCTTAGTTTTGATATTTGGCAATCAGTCATGACTGGTTATATAACCCCAACAACTCCACCAATAGATGCGGTTGGGAAGAAGCTTAGTGACTAAAATGAAAAAGCTATGAATTCCATCTTTTGTGGTCTATCAAAATCTGAGTTTGTCAAGGTGATGCATTGTGAATCAAAAAAATAAATTTGGGAAAAGATTCAAAAGATCTATGAAGGCGATGACAAGGTCAAGAAGGAAAAGCTCCAAACTCATAAAATAAATTTTGAGAGTTTAAAAATGAAAGACAAAGAAAATGTTGTAGCCTATCTCCTCCATGTGGACAAAATTGTCAACACCCTCAAAGAACTTGGCGAAAAGGTTGAAGAACCGATGATTGTACAAAAGGTGTTAAGGTCACTCCCCTTAAGATTTGATGTCAAAGTTTCCACTATTGAAGAAATGAAGGATATTGATTCATTAATAATGGATGAATTGCATGCGATCCTCATGGCGTATGAAACGAGGATAGAGAAATAAAATCCATCAAATAAAGAAGCAACCTTCAAAGCCTCAAAGAAGACAAAGAAAATAGAGCATGGATCAAGCGATAGCTCTGACAATGAATCAAAGGAAGCCTATTTTGTGAGGAAACTCAAGAAAGGATATGGAAAATATAAAGGTAGGTTGTCCTTTAATTGTGGAAAAGTAGGACATTTTTCTGCTAAGTGTCCATATGAAAAAAATGAAAGTATTGATGATGAAGAAGATCCTAACATTAAGAAAGAGAGCAAACCTTGTCACCACAAAAAGGGTAATCATGAAAAGAAGAAGATATTCCATAAGAAAAAGAAAAGTATTTACTCCAAAGAGGAAAGTAGCTCATTTGAAGAGAGTGATGAAAGTATCTCTGACAATGAAAGAGAATAAACTCTTTTCATGGCCATAGAAACAAAAAATGATGCCTTGGAAAATGAAGACAAAGGGAAAGAAAAGATGGATTCAGAAGAGGAAGAAAATGCTGAAATAGATGGGGAAATGTATCTCGGAGAATAACTTGTATGTGCCTTAAGAGAAATAAATAATCTTAGGAAAAAGAATTTGAAACAAAAGGATCATTTTCATAAATATGAAGAAGAGGATCACGATTCAAAAGCCAAAATGTCACAAAGCCTTGATGAAACAAAAAAATACTATCATGAACCTAAAGGTTCAATTAGAAGAGGCAAGAAGGATAGAAGAAGTGGTGGGAATCCAGCTGAAGGAAAAGGAAGAAAACTATGAAAAGATAGAATGTGAAATTATTTCCTTAAGAAAGGAATTGGAGAAAAAAACTATTAAGTTGAATACAAGCTTGAAGTTTGAAAAGAGTACTGAAACCTTAGATTATATCATTAATTGTCAAAGGTATCCATTCTTTAAGACTCGCCTTGGTTATGATAAGATTCAGATTAACACCAAATAATATTCAAAAGCTACAAAGCTGTTTCAGGATTAATCCGTAAGTGCGGACACAAACCGATCTCCCTAGATCCACCTGGATCTAGAACAAAACAGGACAGAATAATACACTTTCCCTAGATCTAGTCTATTGAATGAACTAAGAGACGAGGATCATGGACATACCTTATGAATGCTTTCCTTAGGTCTTTGTTGTTCCAAGCTTCGCTCCAATGCTCTTGTACCGTCCAGATCACAACAGTACAAACGAATCGAAGTAAAGCCAGATTAATATATTCAATAGCTAGTCTATACATATGATCAAGGAGTTATGTAATAAAGTGACATCATCTTTATGGGAAAGGGACATATTACTGTATTAAATTAATTGGAAGTGAAACTTACAACCTGAGCCTTGATGTCGTAGGTCTCCTTTCGATGGCTCCTAGCTCTGACACACACACTTGCTCATGCATGAAGAAAATCAACCACTTTTGATGACCTTGCTGGTGTCTCTAGCTGATGTAGCATCAGTACTTCATACAAGCTTTCAATAATTCTCCAATCAATCTCTTGCTAGCTTTCTTCTTATTCCTCTTAACCCTTTCCATGAGCAATCTCCTCAATATATAGGAGAAGATAGATTAGTTACTTGGATAGGAAATGATCCCAAGATATCTGGAATGCCAGCACCTGAATAACCATTCGAAGCCAACTCATGTTTCTAGAAGATTCCCTTCTAGAAGGTTCAAGATTTTATCCTTTTCCTTCCTTTGGAACATGTTCGCACCCTGACAGTTAGTTACAGTGCGAACCTCTCGCACCCTAGCTTAATGCAGCCTGCGAGAATCAGGCATTCTCACAGGCAAATATATAGGTAGCCTGCGAACATCCTTCAAAAGCATGATTTCTGGAAGCAGACAAAAATAACCTTTTCTCAGGAAAGTGTTCTTAATGAAGAGCTTGATTTTCCATCATCATAACATCATCATGATGACCAAAATTGTGGATAACAAAAGCCACTAAAGAAAGTAAATGAAGGAAAATCTAGAATCTATGTTGATGTACTCAAAATCCCCATCAATGACGAAGACAACAGGAAGAAATAAAATGATGTTCCACAGAAAATTAGCATTCCTTATAAGGACAACAAGGAAAAATTCAGAATATCTTCTCCACTAAGGTGGTCTCACAGAAATTGCTTTGAAAAACACACTACAGGTATTGGGTCCCGACTATTGAACAAGATGGGCTATACCGGAGGAGGACTTGGAAAGAATGGACATGGTATTGTTGTTCCTATTACCCTTGAGATGAAGTCACCAAGAACAAGTCTTGGATATGATGTTGTTGTTGCCTCCCTACCTACACATAGCCTTGCTACAACCAATGAAGTTTTATTTATTGTAGGTGGAGTTTATACTATCTTTCTAGAAGAGAAACCTAATGTTGATTGTGCTGAACAGATTGATGAGTTTCTTATTCATCACATGCCAGAATTTGAGAATGTTGTTACAGATGATATTGTCATTGATATTTTGGGTTGTTCTACTCTTATAAGTGAACCTAACCCTAATCCTACTTCCTTTGATCATCCAATAATTTTTTTTGTCCTATCACCATCCTCACCATAAAATTTGAAGGAATGGAAATCATGCTTTCAGATATTTGAAGAAGAGACATGAAAGAAACAATTGTGGACCACTGTAGACTACCTAGATAGATTGGGTTGGATTGATGGATGGTCATGGAATCATTTGACCATATGTTTGAGTACTTCATATCGATGTGTATAATTGGCTATATAGTCATGCAACATTCCTCTTACTTACTGATATTTTCCTTGGAAGTGGTTGAACGAGGATCGACCTGACATGACAATCGACTGAGTATTCATTGACTGCGTTTCGACTGGGTTGTCCTTCGTCTGGAATTTTCGATGAGCACTATTGGTGTTACTTATTGATACCTCAAGGGGGGGGGGAATGGTTGAAGTTGTTGATATGCGAACCCAATTGATGTCTTCTTGTTGACTCGACTTGGATTTGCTGAGACCGATTGAACCATGTTCGACTGTTGTTGGAGATGTACTATTACTTATGCTGGGTACATAGACTGTCTCGATTGATAGAGACTGAATATCTTGCATTGTTGGTGACAATGTTCAAACTTATTCAGGAGTGTTTCTTTATTGTGTTTGAGCAGTTTTTTTAGTCAGAACAAATTAAGGAACATGCAATTGGGAGTGGTATCCATCTCATCTAGTCACTAAGTGCTTAAGGAGAAGCACAAGATCAGGGGTAGTATCCATTTTCCATTGATGTCAAAGGAGAGAGTTTCAGATAGGGGGGGGATTATTTCTATGTTTGGTGGACTACGTGTTTCATTGCAGGATTGTCCAATGAAAAGGGGATATTGTTGGAATTATTGTCATTGAAGTCAAAGGATTAATGTTTTCATGAATATCATATAACGATTTCACAAATACACACAACATTTCCAATATTGATTTATATATAGGTTTACAAGTATATTAAAAAATGGGTGCACATGAAAAAGTGAAAAGTGAAATGGTGGCTTCAAACCCATGGGTTTGGAAGCCCATCATATTTTCCAATGTATTGTTGGTTATGAAGTCTGATTATCTTCATGATTCAGAACTCGTGTTTCATCTATGTTTGGATCCCATTTCCTAACGGGGGTGTGTGGGGAGGATCCCCCCCCCCCC
>ML797142.1:123373-154618 GCA_009831015.1 Picea engelmannii
GGGGGGGGGGTCGATAAATTTTGGAGCCCCCCCAGCGGGGGATTCGGGGGTAGTGACCCTAAAGTGAAATTTTGGAAAAAATTGCCTTGTAAAATATTATAATTTCGTAGTCAATTTGGACTGTTCATTATAAGGTCGCAGATATGATAGTACAAGTTATTTTAGGGATTTCTTCCCTAGAAGGAAACCCTCTTTTATGTATGAGGGAATTGTATTGTGGTTGTGTGAGTGAGCAAGTGAATATATAATTTTGAGAGAGGATACTGTGAGAGAAAGAAGAGGAAGTTACAATGGGTATGTTGTAGGTTTCATCCCTTCATTTGTTGGATAATAATAAAAGGAAGGACCTGGAAATATCTCTTGTGGACGTAGCCCACACTGGGTGAACCACATATATCTGTGTACCTATTGTATTGTGTATATTCTATGTTTTATTTCCACATTTGTTTTATTTTATTGCTTTGTGATCTTGTTTTTTCTAACAATTGGTATCATAGCAAAAGGTAACTCGCATGAAAAAGGGTCCCTAGTTCGAGTGGGAGCAATGGCGAAAGATGATAATTTTAAGGTTGAGAAATTTAACAACAAAAACTGTCAGTTATGGAAGATGTAGATGAAATATTATTTATATCAGAAGGATATTTACCTACCATTAGGAGAAAAAGAAAAGCAGTCGACGAGTATGAAGGACGAAGAATGGGAGATTCTTGACAGAAAGGCACTGGGAATGATACGGCTGTGCCTGGCAGCATCAGTGGCTTTAAATATTTCGAAAGAAAAAAAATTGGAGGATCCGATGAATGCATTGGATAAAATATATGAAAAACCCTCAACTTCCAACAAGGTATTTCTAATGAAGCAATTATTTAATATGAATATGTCAGAAAGTGGGTATGTTGTCGACCATTTAAATGAATTCAATACCGTTAATAATCTTCTAAGTTCTGTAGGAGTGAAACTTGATGAAGAGGTTAGGGCCATTATAATCTTATGCTCATTGCTAGAAAGATGGAACAACTTGGTCATGGCTCTAAGTAACTCTATCTCTGGTTCAAACACTTTGAAATTTGATGATGTTGTTGGTGTTATCCTTAGTGAGGAAATGTGATGGAAAAGCATAGGTGAGACATCAAGTAATGCATTGACCATGAAGAACAGGGGGAGACAAAATGAAAGAGGAAAGAGCTCAGGGAACCACGAGAATTATAGGAAGGGTAGATCCAAATCCAGACTAGGAAAGATAGAGTGTTGGAATTGTGGGAAGAAAGGACATTTGAAGAAAGACTGCAGAGCTCCAAAGAAACAAAGAGATGGACAACATGATAAAAATCAGGAAGAAAATGTAGCAAGTGATGTGTTACAATATTCTTTGATTCTTTATTTAGATAATATTATTGAGTCTTGGGTAGTAGATTCAGGGGCTTCATTTCATGCCACACCCCATAGGAAATATTTTCAAAATTATGTTCAAGGTGATTTTTGACAGGTTTATTTCGGTGATGATGAACCATGTCAAATTATTGGAATGGGTAAGGTACAAATAAAGCAAAAGAATGGAAACTAATGGTTACTGAAAGAGGTGAGACACATACCAGATATGAGAAGAAATGTAATTTCAACAGGCTAGTTGGAAAGTGAAGGTTGTATATATACATTTACAGATAAGGCATGGAAGGTCACTAAAGGATCACTGGTAATGACAAAAGGAGAGAAGGTAGGTACATTGCATTTATGTACTGGTAATGTTGACTCTTTAATATCTTTAGCTTCTATAGGTGTGGATACAACACTATGGAATCATAGTCTTTGACACATGAGTGAGAAGGGGATGAAAATACTTGACAAAAGGAATATGTTGTCAGATCTTAAACAAGTTGATTTGGATTTCTGTGAGCATTGTGTTTATGAAAAACAAAAGAGAGTCATATTTCTTAGGGTTGGAAAGGAAAAGAAGAGTGAAAAGTTAGATCTTGTGCATACAAATGCATGGGGACCAGTTCAGGTATCATCTCTTGGTGGATCTCATTATTATGTTACTTTTATTGATGATGTAACTAGAAAAACTTTGGTTTATTGCATTCGACAAAAATATGATATTTTTGACACTTTTAAGAAATGGAAAGCTTTGGTTGAGAATGAGACATAAAAAATGTTGAAGTGTCTCATATCAGACAATGGAGGTGAATACTACAGCAAGGAGTTTGATAACTATTGTTCATACCATGGGATTTATAGAGAGAAGATAGTTCTAGGAACACCATGAGAAAATGGTGTGTCAAAAAGGATGAACAGGAAAATCATGAAACATGCAAGGAGTATGAGATTGCATGTTGGGTTTCCCTTACAGTTTTGGGAAGATGTTGTAGATATTGTTGCTTACTTAATAAAAAAAGGGCCTTCAATCTCCTTGAATGGTGGCATTCTAGAGGAGGCATGGATAGGTAAAAATGTAAACTACTCATTTATGAAGACTTTCAGTTGTGAAGCATTTGTCTATATTGATAAAGAAAATAGAACAAAGATTGAGGCAAAATTCAAGAAGTGCACCTTTATTAGATACAATGTTAATGATTTTGGTTATCACTTATGGGATTATGAAAATCATAAAATCATTAGGAGTAGAGATGTGGCATTCCATGAAAATGTCATGTACAGAGATCAATTGCAAGGAAAGAAACAAGAAAATGAAAACACATATTACACAATGCTCGATGAAATCAAAGAAAACGAAATTCCAAAGGTACCAGAAAATAAAAATGTACAACAACAGGAACAACATGCACCTCAAACTCCTGCAAGTGTTGTTAGAAGATCTACCAGGTTAAGTAGACCCCCTGAATGATACTCTCCTTCATTGTATTATTTATTGTTGACTGACTCTGGTGAACTAGAAAGTTATGAAGAGGCAATGTAGGTAGACACTAAAAATAAGTGGGAGCAAGGAATGAAAGAGGAAATGGATTCCTTGGTAAATAACCAGACTTGGGATTTGGTTCAATTGCCTACAGGAAAAAGAACATTGTGCCGTAAATGTGTTTACAGGTTGAAGGAATAATATGGAGGAAAAAAATGATACAAGGCTAGACTTGTTGCAAAGGGGTTTGCACAAAAGAAAGGTGTATATTTTGATGAAATATTTTCTCCTGCTGTTAAAATGACTTAAATTAGGACTATTTTAAGTTTTGTGGCATTAGAAGATTTGCATCTTGAACAGTTAGATGTAAAAACAAATTTTCTCCATGGGTATTTGGAGGAACAAATTTATATGCAACAACCACAGGGATATGAGGTTAAAGGAAAGGATAATTTGGTATGCAGGTTGAAGAAGATCTTGTATGGCCTAAATCAAGCTCCAAGGTAGTGGTATTTGAAGTTTGACATGTTTATGATAGAACAAGGTTATAGTAGATGTCATTCTAATCACTATGTTTATTTAAGAGGTTAGAAAATGGAAGATATATTATCTTGCTATTGTATGTAGATGGCATGCTTGTTGTAGGGTCTAACATGTAGGATATAAATGTGCTAAAAAATAAATTAGCTAATTCATTTGCGATGAAGGATTTGGGTGTTGCAAAGAAAATCCTTGGTATGAGAATAACAAGAGATAGGAAAAATCACAAATTGATATTGTCTTAGGGTGAGTACATAGAGAAGGTACTGGAGAGGTTTATAATGAGCATGAAAAAACAATTAGTACACCTTTGGCCAACAATTTCAAATTAACCAAGGAAATTTGTCCCAAAATACAAGAGCAGATAGAATACATGCCTAGGGTCCCTTATTCAACAATTTGTAGCTTGATGTATGCTATGGTGTGCACAAGACTAGACATTGCACATGCAATGAGAGTTTTGAGCAGGTATATGAACAATCCAGGTAAAGAACATTAGGAGGCAGTAAAGTGGATTCTCAGGTATTTGAGAGGTATTGTTACTCATGCATTATGTTTTGGAGGCTCAGACATTGTTCTACATGGATATGTTGATTTAGATATGGCGGGTGATAAAGATAGCAGGAGAAGCACCACATGAAATGTTTTTACTGTAGGTGGAACAACAATAAGTTGGATTTCAAAACTATAAAAGGTTGTTGTACTTTCAACAATGGAAGCCGAGTATGTTGTTGCTATAGAAGCTAGTAAAGAGATGATTTGGTTATAGAGGTTATGGAGGAATTGGGAAAGAAGCACGAGAATATCAGGTTGTATTGTGACAGCCAAAGTTTTATTCATCTTTCAAAGAACTCATCCTTCCATTCTAAGACTAATAATATACATTTCAGGTACCATTTCATATGATCTGTTTTGGAATATGGACAATTGAAGTTGGAAATGTTACATACTAGCTAGAATCCCGCGGACATGTTAACAAAGGTAGTAAGCATGGAGGAATTGAGTTCCTTCTCAGTTTCAGTTGGTCTTCAAGAATGAAGGTGAAGATAATAAATTTTCAAGGTCCAAGGTGGATCATAGAACAACAATAGTGGATTTGTTGTGATCAGTCTCCAAGTGGGAGATTGTTGGTTGTGGAAACTGATTATCTTCTTGATTCATAAGTCTTGTTTCAGGCATGTTTGGATCCCATTTCCTGACGGGGGGGTGTGGGGGGATTTCCCCTCATATATCTCACGAGGGGGTCCAGGGAGGGGTAGCGAGAAATTTTGGAGCCCCCCTCTGGAGAGGGATTCAAGGGAAGTTTCCCCGAAGAAATTTTTTGGGAAAAATTTCTATGTAAATATTGTAATTTTGTAGTCAATCTGGACCGTTCATTATAAGGTTGCAGATCTAAAAATAAAATTTATGTTAGATATTTCTTCCCTAGAAGGAAACCCTCTTTTATGTATGAGTTAATTGTATTGTGGTTGTGTGAATGAGCGAGTGAATATTGTAGTATGAGAGAGGAGAACGTGAGAGAAAGAAGAGGAAGTTACAACAGGTATGTTGTAGGTTGTATCCCTTCATTTGTTGGATAATAATAAAAGGAAGGACCTGACAATTTATTTTGTGGACGTAGCCCACACTAGGTGAACCACATATATCTGTGTCTTTATTGTATTGCAGATCTTCTATGTTTTATTTCCGCATTTGTTTTATTTTATTACTCCATGATCCTTTTTTAATAATATGTATTTTCCCATGGTATTTGGGAAAGTGAAATGAAAAAGGGGAATTAATTTTTAATCAATGGGTGCCTTCTCTTTTTAAATTAACAGGTCCCTTCATGAAGGTTTATGATAAAGTATAAAAAGAGACCATATTGAGAGAAAGTGTGTGTGTGAAAAGTGTAACAATGTTTGAAGAAGTGGATGAGAAAATATTTAATATCATTCCAAAAGGGTAGAGTTGCAAAATCAATTTCAGGTCAGTTTGGCATTTTCACTATAACATATTTTATGGGATGTTTGAGATTGTGAAATTTTGAGGAGACGAAGGCGAGATGTTCTATTTGTTGGAATATGATTTTCGTTAGACCAAAACCTGCAGGAGTTAGTCTCTTCCATAATCATCGGAGTTAAAATCCACGAGAGGGGGTTAACCCATGTCGCGAAACTCACGGGAAGCCCTGAACCCAATGTCCAACAATATCCCCCCCATCGCATGTTGGGTGAGTTTCAAACTCGAGACCAGTTGCTATGATAACATTTGTTGGACTATGATTTATGTTAGACCAAAACCCATAGGCATTAGTCTCCACCACAATAGCATGAGTTAGGATCCACGAGAGGGGGTTAACCCATGTCGTGAAACTCGCGGGAAGCGTTGAACCCATCGTCCAACACTATTGTTAATAGATATCATATATGCTTGTTTTCCTATGGTTGATGAATGTTTGAAAAAGTAAAAAAATAATTTTCTTATACCGATTCACCCCCCCGTCTCAGTATAAGAGTGTTCTCAACACTTACTTCAAATTTGAACGTAAATGATAAGCTCAATAACTAAAGGAATTTGCAGAAGTCATATGTACCACRATAATGCCAAATTTCCTTAAGAACATTATTCCATATTTCAAGTACTTATATTCTAACATACTATTTTAAAGAGCATAATTAATGAGGTTAATTCTTTAAATTGGCCTTATAATTTTGATTGGCTATGGTTTGACCAAGGGGTTTTAAATTGTATAACAAGCATACATCCACATAAGTGTGTTCCTCATCTCTCTTCTCCTAGAATTTCTTCATTACCAACACACATCCATAGCCCCAATGAAGTTGACTTGGTATCATACAAGCATAGCCYTGTTTCCAGTGAGCRTCCATAGCCWTGATGGATTTACTTGTACTTCCAACACTACTTACAATGCTTTCAAATTCCCTTTTATTTGAAATTATGTTCACCCTTTTAGATTTGTATATAAGTATTGCATATGTAATAGGGTGAGAAGGAAGCAAGGTGATACATTATTTGTTTTGATTTGCTTAGTATATGATTCTATACTTGAGTTTAACACAAAAATCTCCCCAAGAACCATTATAGTAGTAACCAACATATTAATGTGAGATGGATGGAGATCAAAGAAAATAACATATAGACATTTCCCTATACTCTTGGATTACCAGTGCATTGTCTAGTAGGCACATGTGTTCCACCACAAATGTCAGTCAATATCTAATAGTTTAGAACTTCATGTAGATATTTCAAATAGAGTGGCCCATGTATTTCTCATGTTTTGTGAGAATTTCCCCGATGTATAACTATAATTGGGCCTACCCATGCACTCCAACTCAAGGGTTAAAATCCATGCCAAAAGAAATATATAAAACTAGTTCAGGAAATACCAACAATCAATCGTCAAATACATGAGAATAAAATAAAATCAAACTAAAGAAATCCTAGAAGAACAAATCTCATTCATTCTAGTCAAAGATTTTCCTTTATTATTATTATTATTAATAAAATCAAACTGAAAGATAAACATGGGAAAAATAAGAAAATATTCCATATGTGCAAAACATTTTCAATGAAACCATAGGGAATAAACCAAGGGCAAGCGTAAAATAAAAATTCATAAGAAAATGGTAAACAAGAAAAGAGAAGAAAGAAACAAAATAAATTCTAATATTTACATTATTAACAATTACCACCAAAACATGGTTAAAAAATATTTTTTTGTAAACCTAGCCATTCACAGGGAGGCTTGCTAACACCCCCTCCAATGATTGTAAAATGTATGTTGAAGGACCATTTTTTGAAGAAATCAGAAATGGTCCTAGCCAGAGGTGTTGAAATTTTGTATGCTTACCTTTTACCTCATGTTCCTTATCCCATTTGAAAACTAAGTCTCCAACATTAAAATATTTGTCACTAATCAAATTCTTATCAAACCATCTCTTAATTAATTGTTGGTGTTCATAAAATAATCGTTTGGAATTTTCTTGTTGCTCTTCCAATTTTAATAATGCTTGAATTATTTTTTTCATTACAAGGAAAGCATCTTCCCTAGAGGATTGTGCTAATTGTAGGGAAGGTAAAAACACATTGGGGGGTAGGATAGCCTCCTTTCCATAAACAAGGAAGAAAGGAGAGTTACTTAATGCAACTTTGCGTGTTACCATATCTTCCCATAATGCATTTGAGAGAGCCTTATGCCATCTTTTCTCATGATTATTAACAATTCTATTAATAATTTGAATTACATTTTTATTTGTAGATTCTACTAACCCATTTCCTTGTAGATAATAATTATAAACATACTTTATAGTAATACCTTTTTCCAATGCAAATTCAATCAGTTTCAAAGAAGATGAATAAGTAGCATTATAAAAAACCAAAGAATTTGGTACACCAAACCTTGTGATGATGTATTGTTCTAGGAAATATATCACCCAATTCTCGTTAATGGTCTTCAATGGTATGGCTTCTGTCGATCTAGTAAAGTAATTTGTTATTGTAAGAATACATTTATGGAGCTAAGATGAATTTGGGGTGTGTTATCACCATAACAATTTTTCGATGGAATCCAAGTCTCGGGATTTAACGAGGGGATATATCGGTGTGGAGAGGCGAGAGTTTGGAGGACAGGGCCACATTTAGCAGAGAAGGGATAAATATGCTGAGAAAGAAGAAACATGTCTTTGATAAGACACAGGGGGCAGTCTAGCAGTCCAAACAAGATTTAGCAAATCAATATGCTGAGAAAGTGAGTTTTGCCATGAGTGAAATAAGAGATTTGATTCCTAAGGTAGAAAGGGTTTCTCAGCATAAGTCTTCCCTGTTCTCAGTCAGGGATGTAGAAATAAAGACACTCAACATGGCAGTGGTTGATGAGGATAAAGTGTCCAAAATTAAGATGCATTATGAAAATATCAGTGCCCCAGACAAGGTGAAATTTCATAGAAACACCAATGACATGTTGCATTTAGACTACCTGAGTCTGAGTTTGAGGGTTGCAAGGATGAAAACCCATACACTCAATTTGGAAGGACAATTGAAGCAAGAAAAAAGCATCTAGCAGAGCCTAGCAGACTCAAGTCAAAAGATTGGAATCTGAAGGTCCTCAAGGGGTAAAATCTTCCTTAGATGAAAAAGACAAGTTGATTCAAAGAATGAAGAAGAGGCTAAAGATGTCTGCCACAGAGAATCCACAAACAACAAAGTTGAATGATCTAGAACAAGAAAAAATGACATTTCGGTACGAAGCACTGAATTACAAAGACAAAGTATTACAGCTGGAGAAGGAAAAAGAGAATTGGTCACAAGGACAGGTAGAGGTATCAAACAGAGCTGCAGTTGTACCTAGTACAACAGGAGCTAATTCAAAAACTGAAGATATTGTCCAAGCTATGTCCCAAGTAAGATTGAAGGCAGGAGAAATCAAAAGTCTCAAGGGAGGTATAGAAATGCTGCAACAAGAGATGAAAATAAAGAATGAGAAGATGGCCCAGTTCCAAAAAGAAAATCAAGAATTGTAGGAAAGAGTGGGCAAGTTGAAAACGAGGCTGAAAGGTAAAGGGATTTTGCAGGGAACTAAACATGTAATATGGGATTCTATTGTTGCTGAAGCTGCTAAATTCAGGGTGTACCTGAATTTCATAGAGGACAAAGATAGCATGGCTATCACTGCTTGAAGAAGATGTACCTTTGTGAATGAGACACTAGTGAAAAATCCCTCAGAGTGGGCCCATAACGCTATAAATTTGATAAATTTCGTTCCTACTGTTGAACTTCAGACCATTGGGGTCAAAGACAGGACTACACTAATCATTTGGGCCAGGAGGATCATTGCTAAGCACAATTTTCTCAATTCAGGTCAGACCAAAGTCGCACAGATGGAGCATAGTATACAGGAATTCAAGGATCTGTTTGAGCAATTATTTATCAAAGGCCTCCCATCATTTTGGGATGACAAAGGGAAATTATACAACCTAGAGAAATACAACTCCCTCCTCGCACAGTGCATAATGGATCATTCCAAGTTCGAAGGCATGAAGGAAAACTTAAAAGGACCAAGTCTAGTAGAATATTTGATCACAGACTCTAAGATCTTAAATCAGTTTAAGACTGTGAAGATCGGGCTGCCAACTATGACTCATGCTACTTGCATCGACTTGGAGATCCTGATAAAAGAAATGATAGATTATGAGATTCCTTCGGACTTACAGTGGAAATAGATCGTGCGGTTAAGTAAGACAAAATACAGTTTTCCAGGAACTAGCAAATAGCCTCTAGGTGTCACCAGATTGGCGAGTTCGACAGAAGGTCAGAGAAAGACAGATGGCAAGGATGAAAGGTGAGTAGTTGGAGAAATCAGTCGTCAGTTTTTGAAATGCTTTTTGTTAATCATTGAAAATCGATTCACATGATGAGACTGTCAGTTGAAATTATTGTAATTAGATGTAGAAGATGAAATGTTTTAGTTCAACCATTGTAATCGAATTGAATAAGTATCATAAGTTCTGAATGAATTAATGTTGGCAGAAGTGAAAGGGCACCTTCTTGTTGTTTCTAAATTCAATTTTAATTTTCTGGAGCTGAATTGAATACATATGCAGAAGATTTTGAAGTCTCTATGAAAAGATTCTAATGGTGGTGATATGAGTTTTGTGTCCTTTCATTGTATGCATTTCCTGTGTTCTTTAATTCCATTTACATTTTGTTCTATTTAAATTGGAGAGTTAAAAGCCCATAATTAATCTTGTGATGCTCTTGGCTTAAGCAATTTAAACTGTGCAATTTTCTTCCTAGCTAATTCAGAATTCATTTAAGTAATGCTCCGATGCAGTTATTTGTTTTCCCCTTCTTCCTACACTTTGCTTAAACACAATTTACAACTCAGATTCATTGCCTCATTTAGCCTTTATCCTCTGGAGAGTTCTACCGGCTAGTCATTGTTTTGATTCACTTTCATAATTTCGACTCCATATCCCTAAGTGTCCCTCCCCTTCCTTGCCAATGACTTTATAAAAAACCCCCAAAACAAACAAAATCTAGCCACCAATTGCCAAAGATATATCAAGTGACACGAGAGAGCCCTCTTTGAGTTGAGTAGGCTAGTGCCTATCTCTAAAGTAGGTTGAAACAGTTACCTCTGTCATTTTCCTGTCAACTGGACAAGATTTACAGAGTGCTAACATTCTGGCACTGTTGTCGGGGAACGAAAGTGAAATATTCCCTGGGAAAAATGACTTGAAGCTCTAGTTTTGATCCCTGAGGGTGACAATGGATCAAATACCTTATTGGCTGAGATTATTTTTTCCCTAGAAACTCCGTTACCAAGAGACCAGTTGCACCAAGCATTGTGAGCTAGAAATCCTGGCTCCCAAGAGAATTCACGCTAGGAGCAACCGAGACCCAAAAGCTGCAATCCCTGTGTCTGATCCTAAAAAGATTGTACATAAAATAAAAGAAAATCCAGTAACCCCAGTGTTGTGTCTAAAATATTGTCTATCGTTACCTAAGGACGAAGTAACGAGCATTGAAGACCTTGAGTTTGACGTGAAATTTGAACAAACTTTGTTTAGAACTGAATCCAAATATTTTTTAAGCGAGGTCATCTTTGACGAAAAAAGATTCCCAGATTTGATTTTAGCTGCATCTGCCAAGCCTATAGTGATCCATACTCAGAACCAACAACCACTCTGACCCCTCATAGTAGCCATGGCAGCTAGATTCGCTCCTCTCATACTGCCTTCTCAACTACATGATTTACCTTGAGAGGATAACCTAAGGATCATACTATATGATGCTGAAGGTAGCATAACAACCCAGAAGCACCTAGATTGGTTTAATTATTTCACAGAATGAGAAGAAGTGGATTTTGAAGATGTAAAAATGAGATTGTTTGCACAAATTATAGCGAGAGAAGTGAGGAAGTGGTTCAGAGCCCTTCCAACTGCTAGTATCGTAGATTTTGAGGCCTTTGAAACCAGCTTCCTTGCAAAATGGGGCAACCAGAAACATCCCCTTCAGTTGTTGACCCAGTATAACAACATGAAGAGATCACTTGATGAAATAGTGCATGAGTTTTCAAACAGATTCGTAAAGGTCTATAATTTGATTCCTGCTGAGGTAAACCCCCCCCCCTAAGGCTACCCAACTCAGATATGCTGATTATTTTGAAAGTGATTTTGCTTTGTTATTGAGAGAATTAAGGTCTGCTACATTATATGATATGATGACTGATGCCATAGAAGTTGAAGTGAATCTAATGGCTTTAGGAAAGATAAAAGCTAACTCTGGCAGGGACATGAACAAAGCTCAAGATAAGGCACAACCTTCAACCTCCCAAATGTCAGAAGAAAGGTTCAACACAATGATGTGAAACATGGAGAGGATGATGGAAAGAATGGCCTTGGATAATAATCCTAACCCCAGAGAACAGGCTGACGTTCCACCCAAAAATCTGAGGAGACCAACAATCCCACAAATTAGACAAAGAGAGCAAAGAAATTAGGGGAATCAAGCAAATCAAGGAGATTAGAGAAATCAGGGAAATCACGCGAATCAGGTGAATCAAGCGAATTAGACAAATCAAGGGAATCAGGGGGATCAACAAGTAAGGCCTCCTTTCCAAAACAATTATGTAAATGAGAATTATGGTGGATATTTTGAAGATGACATGAACTGTTATGATGATAAATAAACAGAGGTATTTTTTACTAAAGAAGAACATGACCAGTTCATGGATGCAAATGAGATCTTCATGCAAGATGAGGAGGAAAGGTTATCGGTAGAAAGGGAAGATTACCAAGCAGGATTGCAGGATGCCATCATGCAATTTCAGAGACAATACAATATTTGAAATCACAGAGTGCCTGAAAACCCTCTGAAAGGAAATCCTCCCAAAGGAAATCTACCCAAAGGAAATCCTCCAAAGGGAAACCCCACCAAAGAAGCTCAAAATAACATACCCTCTTCAAGTCAACCCAAAAAGGATTCTGCTGCAAAATATTCTACTACAAAGGGTACTGGGGACAAAGGAAAGTAGAAAGAAGAGCCCCAGAAGAAAATATTAGAGGCAAGGAAAGAAACGATCACCAAAGAGGTAGAGAAAACCTCATCCCCTTTTAATTTTGAAATTGATATGGCCAAGAACAAAATTTATGTACCATTCAATGAATTGATCAAGAACAACGAATATAGAAATCAAATCATAAATATGCTTAATATGGAACACACTTTTGATACCATGAACATACAAGATGATCACCCAACCATCTTATTTGGAACAAGAGTAGAAGAAAATAGTGATAATGAATAAGTTCCCCCTTTCTATGTCATCTTGAAAATCCATGATATGACCCTGCACAATGCCATGTTGGATTCAAGAGAATCTCATAACCTAATGCTCAAGGTGGTTATGGATCAACTAGGCCTGGACATCACAAGGCCTTACACATACATGTTCTCTTTTGATTCCAGGAAGGTGAAGTGTCTAGGTCTTATCAAAGATCTAGTGGTATCTTTGGCACAGATCCCAAAAAAGAACATGGTTATGGATGTAGTGGTTGCTGATATTCCTCCAAAGTTTGGCATGTTGTTATCAAGTTCTTGGGCTACAAAATTAAAGGGAACCCTCCATATGGACATGTCATACGCCACTATCCCTATCTTTGGTCAAGACAAAAGGTTGTACAGAGAGGTTTTTCTCAAATACATGGTCAACAACAAGTCACATGCGAGTAATCATCCCATCTACTTTGTGGAAACTGAGTTGGGATCTTCCATTTTCTTCAATGACCTATGTTTTGAGGAGAAAGAGCCAGAGATCAATATGGCTGACAAAGAAAGATCTGATCAACATATTGAAGATTTTTCAGAGTAGTAGGATAACGCAAAAGATCAGATATGGAAGATGATTTTCGATGGAGTTGTCTATAGAGAAGGAGTAGGGGTTGGCGTATGGATCAATCACCCCAAAGGAGATTCAAAATTGTGTTCTTATAAACTTGTCTTTGAGTGCACAAATAACGTGGCTGAATATGAAGCATTAATTTTGGGGTTGAAAGTTTTGAAAGAATTGGGTGTCAAAAGAATTACTGTACATCGAGACTATGAGATAATTATAAATCAAATCAAAGGCATATACCAAGAAAAAAAACCCAGACTGAGAGCTTATAAGAACTTAGTGCTATATCTCCTTGAGAAATTTCCAGAGTATAATATTTCAGTGATTCCAAGAGAACATAATCAGATTGTTGACGCCTTCTCCACTTCAGTAGTAGTTTTCAAAGTTCCAATCTTCCCTGACAAAAAATACAAGGTTGAGGTCAAGTACAGGCCATCAGTACCAGATAATATCAAATACTGGGAAGTTTTTGAAGATGACAAGAAAATAGAAAGCTTCCTCAAGATGGAGAATGAATTTGAGAATCTAAACATTGATGAAGAATACTATGATGAAGAGGTAGATGTAGCTGCTTTCACCAAGTATGGATACTTCGACAATCAGATCTTAGGTAGAGATATAGTTCATCTAAAGAGAAACATCATTCCCAAGGGTCTGGTCGCATTGAGAAGCTCTTTGATAATAATGATGTGGCCATAAGTCCAAAGATTATAGTAAATGAAGGGGATGCGGAAGGTTTCAATATTGGGACTCCGGAGGATCCAAAGATCATTAAGATGTCTAGAACACTCATCCATAAAGTCAAGGAGCAATATATCAAATTAATGAAAGAGTTCCCTGATGTTTTTTCCTGGAGCTATGATGATTTGAAAGTTTATGACACCAATATAATTCAACATATTATCCCAATCAAAGAAGATCACAAGCCTTTCAAACATAAATTAAGAAGGATAAATGCTTTACTACTGCCTTTGATTGAGAAAGAGGTAAATAAGCTATTTGAAGCCAAAATCATAGTTTCCTTGAGATTTTCTAAATGGGTGGAAAATCTGGTGCCAGTTAGAAAAAAGAGTGGAGAAATTAGGTTGTGTGTGGATTTCAGAAATTTGAACAAAGTATCTCTAAAAGAAAACTACCCACTACCTAAGATGGATCACGTTTTACAGAAAGTGGCGGGTTCTCAGAAAATTTCATTGTTAGATGGCTTCTCTGAATACAATCATATTATGGTGCACCCTGACGATCAGGAGAAAACAACCTTCACAAATCCATGGGGAACATTCATGTATGCCAAGATGCCTTTTGGGATTATGAATGCAGGGGCAAGATTTCAAAGAGCCATGGACATAACTTTTGCTGATGAAAAAGACAAATTCATTGTTATCTACCTTGATGATATCACTGTGTATACTGCCTTAGATGAGGAACATCTTAAGCATCTTAGAAGGGTGTTTTAGAAGTGTAGAATGTTCTGAATCTTGTTGAATCCTAAGAAGTCAAATGTTTCCATGGAAGAAGGAAAGATGTTGGGCCACATTATTTCAAAAGAAGGGATAAAGGTAGATCCCAACAGAGTTGAGGGGATCTTAAAAATTGGCATACCCAGAAGTAAAAGGGAAGCACATTCTTTCCTAGGAAAAGTGAACTTTCTAAGAAGGTTTATCCCTAATTTGGCTGAAATCATAAAGTATATTACCAACATGCTCAAGAAAGGAAATGAAATAAAGTGGACCCCTGATGCCAGAAATTATTTTGAAGACATTAAAGTGGCATTAACCAAGGCTCTAGTACTGTCCAACCCAAACTTTGAAAATGACTTCATTTTGTTCTCTTTTGCCTCAGAGCACACAATTGTTGGTGTTTTACTACAGAAAGATGAGCATGATTTTGAGAAGCCCGCAACATATTACAACAAGACATTGAGTGATGCCTCTTTGAAATATGATATCATGGAGAAGCAAGCATACACACTAGTCAAGGCCTTGCAATAATTCAGAGTGTACATCTTGCATTCCCATGTTACTTATTATGTGCCCAGTAGCTCTGTGAAAAACATCTTGACCCAACCCGATCTTGAAGGAAACAGGGGTAAATGGATAGCAGTGTTGTTAGAATATGACCTTGAGATCAAACCCACCAAGTTGATAAAGGGATAGGGGCTTGCGAAACTGATGGCACAGACCAATTGTGAACTCCAAGGAATAAATTTCATTGAAAACCCGTCAAAAGGTGCAGAAGAAGAGAAAACTCCTCAAATATCCCATAAATTTCTTGACTCCACATGGTATGCATATATAATATTTGTGTTGAAAAAATTGCAGGCTCCTCTTGAATTTAGTAAAACAAAGGCCAGATTCTTGAAACTGAAGGCATCAAAGTTTTGTATAGTAAATCAATTTCTATATTGGAAAGATCCAGGGGAAATTTTATTGAGTTGTTTTCTAGAAGAAGAAGCATAAAATACAATCAGAGAGTTCCATAAGGGTGACTGCGGAGGTCACCATTATTGGAAAACAACTGTGCATAAGATTTTGAGGGCTGGGTTTTATTGGCCTAGAATTTTTTGGATGTCTTTAAAGAGGTTTCAAAATGCCATGAATGTCAAATTTTTGATGGGAAGGGAAAATTGTAGCCTCTGCCTTTGAAACCCATCTCCATGGAAGCTCCTTTGAGACAACGGGGCCTTGATTTTATAGAGGAAATACATCCATAGTCCTCAACCAACACAGGTGGATTCTGACAGCAACAAAATATTTCACTAAGTGGATTGAGGAAGTTCCCACCAGGCAGGTAACAGATGATGTCATCATCCAATTTTTAGAAGAAAATATTTTGTCTAGGTTTGGATGCCCAATCAAGATCATAACAGACAATGCAACGGATTTCAAGTCCAAGAAAATAGAGAAATTTTGTATTTATTACAATATCATCCTTGGCCATTCTACATCGTACTACCCTCAAGGAAATGGGTTGGATGAGTCCTCGAATAAAATCTTAGTCCGAATCATCAAGAAATTGTTGCAAGAAAAGAAAAAGGCTTGGCACAAAAAGCTCATCCATGCACTATGGGTTGATAGAATCACCCCAAAGAGATCTATAGCCACATCCCATTTCCAAATCATTTATGGTTCAGAGGCAATCTTTCCTACTACATTGGGATTGCCAGTGATGAGGCTGTTACAGGAGAAGGATGCAGAAACAGATTCCACTCGAAGAAGAAAGGATGAACTAATCAGTGTCCAACATACTAGAGAAAAGGATTTCAATAATGCTCAGCTACGCCAAGACAAGATCAAAGAGGCTTTCAACCGACGTACCAAGGTGGATGACTTCAAACTGGGAGAATTAGTATTAAAATGAGACGCTAGAAATGAAGATAAGGGAAATCATAGGAAGTTTGACCATCTATGGCTGGGAATGTTCGAGATTGCAACATATTGTGGAAGCAATGCCTATATACTACAGGAGAGTAATGGAGACATCGTTGGAGGAGGTCCTGTGAATGGCAGGTTCCTCAAACATTATATCGTTTGAGCAATCATCACCCCTTCCATTCATTGTACACAATCGTTTTTGTGTTTTCTTTCTGCATGAAGAGGTTGGAATAAAAGCAACATAGTTGAAGCTTGAGGTGAAGGCCTTGAGCTATGCTAGGTCGGTTTTGAGTTTTTGAATAAAGGTTGGTGGATTCAAACTGCAGGAATAAATCAAATCCCAATGGCTAGGCACCTAGTCTACCGTTATTTTCTACCTCAAAGGAGGATAACATCCCCAGTTGGAGCCTATGTTATCACCATAACAATTTTTCGATGGAATCCAAGTTTCGGGATTTAGTGAGGGGTCAGATCAGTGTGGAAAGGTGAGAGTTTGGAGGAAAGGGTCACATTTAGCAGAGAAGGGATAAATATAGTGGAGGTGTGAAAGTTGATGGGGCCCAACGGGCCACAGATATCAGATCTCCCAGATCAATGGTCAGAAACCATATCGGACGGGGAGCTTGCACGAATTTTAATCGTTTGAGAGCAGGCCGATAGAAATACCGTGGTTTCATCTCGCGACCATGTGGCGCCACCAGAGGCATATCAGGGAAAAAAGAGGTCTACCCAAACTGCCTTGCCTCACCCCCGATATCGGAGAGCGTATATAAAGGGAGGGCCTCGTTCATTATTTTATGATATTTCAAATCATTTGAACATTTGAAAATTGGCGCAAACGCTCCATTCGAACTGAATCTCAACAATGAACTAGACTCGTGCATCCTCCATGTTTCAAGATTAATCCGTAAGTGCGGACACAAACCGATCTCCCTAGATCCACCTGGATCTAGAACAAAACAGGACAGAATAATACACTTTCCCTAGATCTAGACTATTGAATGAACTAAGAGACAAGGATCATGGACATACCTTATGAACGCTTCCTTAGGTCTCTGTTGTTCCTATCTCCGCTCCAATGCTCTTGTGTCATTCAGATCACAACAGTACAAACCAATCGAAGTGAAGGCCAATCAATATATTCAATAACTAATCTATACATATGATCAAGGAGTTATGTAATAAAGTGACATCATCTTTATGGGAAAGGGACATATTACTGTATTGAATTAATTGAAAGTGAAACTTACAACCTGAGCCTTGATGTTGTAGATCTCCTTTCGATGGCTCCTAGCTCTGACACACACACTTGCTCATGCATGAAGAAAATCAACCACTTTTGATGACCTTGCTGGTGTCTTTAGCTGCTGTAGCATCAATTTTTCATACAATATTCCACTAATTCTCCCATCAATCTCTTGCTAGTTTGCTTCTTATTAACCTTTTCCATAAGCATTCCTCTCAATATATAGGAGAAAATAGATTAGTTACTTGGATAGGAATGATCCCAAGATATCTGGAATGCCAGTACCTGAATAACCATTCGAATGCCAACTCATACTTCTAGAAGGTTCGATAATTTACATTTTTCCTTCCTTTAGATGATGTTCGCACCCTGATAATTAGGTACAGTGCAAACCCCTCGCACCCCAGCTTAATGCATCCTGCGAGAATCAGGCATTTTCGCAGGAAAATATATAGGTAGCCTCCGAACATCCCTTAAAAGTATGATTTCTGGAAGCAGACAAATGTAACTTTTCTCAGGAAAGTGTTCTTAATGAAGAGCTTGATTTTCCATCATCATAACATCATCACGATGACCAAAATTGTGGATAACAGAATGCCCCCCAAAGTCTGAGAGTGGAACCAGTGACAGTCGATAGACTTGGTAAGCTGCATGTGTGTGTCAAGAACCAAGAGCGTATCTAATCGGAAACCTGCAAACATCCAAGCATCGACAAAATATCATATGTATCCCTTCTAAGGTAGGCATTCCCATACTCAGATCATAGACTGATGACATCATAAACAAAGGTCATGGCCACCAATCATACACTGTGGATCCATGCCGTCGCAATATAGCATAGCCAGCTGAATACACTGTTGATCTATGCGGAATTTTTTCAATCAAGACGACATAGCCACGAAACATACACAATGGATCTATGTGTCACAAATTATACCTACTCCATCGCAACCTAGATCACTTAAGACAATATCTAGGGTCTTCAATCTCATCACCCAAAGTATGAATCTAACCATGTGATTACAGGTGTTGAAGTCGAACATGGTAGAAACCGCTTGATTACCGACCATTGATGTAACCGTTAACAAGTGCGAGGGAAATCACCATTGATGTCAATGACTCCCAAGGTACTAAAGTATAATCCATCGACTGTGAATAAATGAGTTGATGTCGAACACCTGATGGAATCTTTCGATCAGGGGTCAATGATGTAAACCCACTGTCGAAAGTGAGGAAACTTTCCATTGGGGCATGCAAGCTCCAAGGTACTGAATGATTTCTAAGTTTTGATTCCAGATAATGTGCTGAAGTCGACGGAACAAAACTCGTCACAGGAGGGCCTTGATTTATCCCCTATCAATGACACAAAATGAGTAATTGAGTTTGAAAGTGAAACAAAGCATGTGGAAATTGGACTTTGGACACAGGGAAGGCCGACACGGAGTGAATGGGTAACTGTAGATGGCCGACTCAATATAGGTTTCAGACGGACTGCTCTTGAACATATGAATGAAATGACTAATGATTTGGCAACATTGACTCAAAGATGACACATGGAAAGACCTTGATATCAAATCGAATGAGAGACAAATGGATTTCCCAAACCGGCTACGAATGATGAATAGGGGGGTGTCATGTTCAAGAGAGACACTTACTGCCAATCAATTCAAAGATGAAACATATCCCTTTCCCAAATTTTCCCCCACCATTTCTGGCAAGTACCTCTTTATTTTTACGCAAGCTTGAAGAGGATCACATATGCTTGTTGATATAAGCTCATCATTCGGACGAGTCCCTCAGAGTATTTTTAACGAACCCTAGGAAGGAGTGGTTCGGTCCCATCACGGGTCTATCAATGTTTGTTTAACGAGTCCAGAGATAGTAAACTCGAAGGTTTTTCAAGATTATAGAGTTTGTAAAAACACTCAAAAGAGAACTCTCTCAGTTCCTTTTTTGTACAATAGTCCAAGGAGACCGAAAAAGGGTTAAACTATCTCTCGAAAGACGTGTACTTCAGATACTTTATCGAGCGTGAAAATAACAAGGTCGCTCGACGATCTTTTCTTGTTTAGAGAGTCTGAAAAGAGCTTAAAGAAAACTCCAAGGGGGTTCCTTTTTTGTATAACCACAGCGAGCCCGAAAAAGAGATAAAACGACGCTCGATCACGTTCTTATGTTTTTCACAAGCGCAAGAACGGACAAAAGACGCTCGAGGTTTTATGTCAAAACCATAGAAAACAATCAAAACCACACCACACCGTAGAAAAATTCTGTCCATAATCATCCATGTTTCTCACCTGTAAGTCATTTCACTCATTTTCACATTAGTGATTAGGGTTAAATAATAAATAAACATAAAAAACCCACATTTGATATAGTAAAAAGTAATTAAAATGAGTCAATAACAAAATTTACCATATCATTTCACACTTTTACCATTGAGTTCAAAAAAACCCTCATTTTACCCTCTACATTCGGTGTCGATTTCCGGGAGCTACGGGCGATCATTTGACGAGCCGTCAGCAACATTTTGGTAAGTGCTCCATTCCTGATCTTTTCATGGTTCAAAATTATGATTTTATTGGTTTAAAGTTTTGATTTAAGTTATTTTTTGAACTCTTTTTGCGTGGAGGCATTCTCGCAGGTGGCCCATACGGGACCTACGAGAATGACTCATTCTCATAGGTGGGCCTTAAGCCGCCTGCGAGAAGTTCGCACTGTGCATAGTAAGGCACCTGCGAACAATGCAGAACTCAAAAAATTATGCAACGTTTAGCCAATAGAAAAAGTTTATTTCATGAATAAGATCATTAACCATGTTTGTATATTTCTTATGTAGGTAAAAAGCCACAACCATGGTGCTAGAGTGGCGGGAACGAGAGCACGAGGAGGATAACGCCAATGCCGAAAACCATCCTCCCACCATAGCTGCACTAAGAGACCGTGGTCTCTTAAAATACTTCTATATCCTGGGCATGAGAGACCAAGTTCGATTACTGGAGTACCTAGTCCGAATGTGGGATCCAGACCAGCAAGTTTTCATTATGGGAGCTCATACATTGACTATTGACATCGAGGACATCTATTTCCTGACCGGATTATCTAGGCGTGGGTCCTATGTCAGTCTAACCGACAACAGAGAAGGGGGTTTAAAAATGAGTGAATATTGCAACCAGTACTGCGTACCTAAGGCCGAAAGAAAGAAAGGGAAAGTGGCAATCTGGGGAGTAACTGACTTGAATCTCTGCACCATTCTCTTTACCATTGCTCGGATGGCTGGAAGTACCGCTCCCCATATGGAATTGTAGAGCTATTTCCAGTATTCCATCGAGTGTACAGAGGCCCGGGTATTTAACTGGGCTGACGCAGTATTACGCAATATCAAAAAACAGTTGACTAAGTGCAGGCGTGGAGATCTGAAACAGTTTGGTTATGGATCGTTGTTAGTGTCCTTCTTCTTGGAGAGGGTTCCAATATTTTGTCTACAGGCTGAGTGGGACCTTCCTAGTCCTAGGGACTCGAGGATGTTGCAGTGGTGTTGGCTCATGGCCCGACATGTGGCAGGACCTATCGTCAAATACGACGATATTTTCTTTGACTGGTTGCAGAACCAGATGCTGATGGTGGACGACTACGCATATGTCGGGCTAGATTTCCGAGAAGATCCGGATATAGCACTACCTGAAGACGCTCAGTGGGGAGACCTCGGTAAGAAGTACACAAATTTTTGGCTTTTAAATGTTTTTGAATTTTTATTATATTTAAATTTTTTTGTTTTATAGATTTACCCAAAGACTAACACCAAATACTTGTTGATAACACAGACGTTGGACCATATAGACCGACTGGCAGTTCTCCTATCTAGCGACGAGGAGAAGCAACAACAGTATTACCGCAGTATGCCGAGGATTACCAGATCGTGGAGCAGAATTTAGAGGATCTGATGGCAGACATTCCAGATATGACTCTGGAAGAGGTTTCACGACGCGATCAGCGTCACACTGTGGGGGTTTATGCATCTATGGGTCGACTGCTCCGCAGAGTTGCTAGGACATTAGCGTGTTATCGTGAACGTCATCCATGACGTTATTATGTAGAAGCTATGAGCTTCAATTTTTGATATTTTGGTCTTCGGACAAACATTTTGTAAAAACAAACTCTTTTGATCGTTAAATATATACACGGCTTCTACCGGTTTACTTTACGTTGTGCACATTTTAATGTGTTTGATTTATAAATGATTTAAATGCCTGTCCAATACATAATTAGCTAAGGCATCTGTTAATGTATTAAGACATCTAGGAATATGTTGATATTCAATGTGATCAAAATGCCGTTCCAAGAGGCGAATCCGCAAATATACCCTTAATAAAGTAGGACTTCGAATAGAGTAGACATTACTTAGCTGTAGTACTACCAGCTGCAAGTCAAGTCGTACAACCAAATGATGAATTTCGAGAGAGATAGCGTCAACCAATAACTCAATAATAGCGCTATACTCTGCGATGTTGTTGGTTGCTCGGCCAAGACATACACCTCGTAAAGATATAAGCTCGTTTGTTGGGGCATAGATTGCCCATGCAGCGGAAGCTAGGTTCCGAGTACTACGGCTAGCACCATCAGCGAAGCCAATTTAAGGTAGCGAATATTTCGACATATGGAAATCAAACACAACGTCACGTAAGGGCAGAGACCAGATAACGTCAAAAGAAAAACTAAAGTAACACACACACGCAGTATGATACATAAAATACAAGTACTTGTGCATAAATGAATTATGCATAGTACTTCTTCAAGTATAACCCATTTCTGTGTTCACTCAAAGGTATACCATCATAATCAACCAGCTCATACACTCCTTTTTCCAAAACTTTGCTAACAATGTAAGGACCACGCCACATTGGTTCAAATTTCCCAGCTCCTAGGACATCTTTATCCTGTTCATACAGAAGAACAAGATCACCTTCAGAGAAAACACGAGGCTTGACATGCTTGTCATATTGTGCCTTAACGCGTTTCTTTTGGGCTTCTATTACTAAAGTGGCATCACATCGGGTCTCGTCTAATCGCATCAGATACAATAGACGTTCCTCTTCGACATAAGTATTGGGTAAGAGTTTGACAACTAGCTTCAAAGATGGTATCTCACATTCTATTGGCAGAATGGCTTCCATGCCATAAACTAATCGAAAAGGCGTGAATCCTATAGTGGATTTAATAGATGTCCGATATGCCCATAATGCCGAAAACAAGTAACACACACTTGCTCATGCATGAAGAAAATCAACCACTTTTGATGACCTTGCTGGTGTCTTTAGCTGTTGTAGCATCAGTTCTTCATACAATCTTCCACTAATTCTGCCATCAATCTCTTGCTAGTTTGCTTCTTATTAACCTTTTCCATAAGCATTTCTCTCAATATATAGGAGAAAATAGATTAGTTACTTGGATAGGAATGATCCCAAGATATATGGAATGCCAGTACCTAAATAACCATTCGAATGCCAACTCATACTTCTAGAAGATTCCCTTCTAGAAGGTTCGAGAATTTACCTTTTTCCTTCCTTTAGATGATGTTCGCACCCTGATAGTTAGGTACAGTTCAAACCCCTCACACACCAGCTTATTGCAACATGCGAGAATCAAGCATTTTCGCAGGACAATATATAGGTAGCCTGCGAACATCCCTTAAAAGTATGATTTTTGGAAGCAGACAAATGTAACTTTTCTCAGGAAAGTGTTCTTAATGAAGAGCTTGATTTTCCATCATCATAACATCATCACGATGACCAAAATTGTGGATAACACTCCACTCATTCTTATGTATTTTTCATCATGGCCATGAATCCTACCATTTTATCCATAACAGAACAAGATTCTGCCTCAAAAGAAGAAGCCCTGATTGACAGAGACTCCGATATATTTGATACAAAAATAACCGTCTCACCCATTTCCGTATCAAGAGCCAATTTGTTAGATAATGTAGGGAGATGAATACTTTTCCTCGAAGCGGTCCAAGCCTCCATATTCCCTTACAACGTCGAATTCGCTTTCCCGTTCCCGGAATTCATAAGCTCGTGTGCCGAGTAATATTCACAGGAACAAAAGGTTGTTTTAAATAGGTTAGGGTCAGAGGTCCTATGTAGAGTAGATAGCCCATCAGTTCGACACGCCCTTGGTACACCATAATCCCCCCCCCACAGCATCTGTACCCTTCGAGGAAGAGAAACTAATTACAATCTATAGAGAATGTCACCCCAAGGTCAAAACCCTATTTTTGGAGACCATTGTTAAACCCGAACATCATTTTGAGAGTCTATCGTTGCCTATGCATGTAAGCACCATGGTTATTGAGGTCCAGTGGGCCTGTTCCATACTCAGTCAAATATTAGGTTTGGATAACGACAAATTTTTAGGAGAGGTCATGTTGGGTTTTTTGTTGACCTTTTTTCAGTCAGAGTCGAGTCCATCAGTCTGTATCACTTTTGAAGAGTTCATAACTGATAATGTACACAAGCAACTAGTGAACTTCCAATCACCAAGCCCTTCAACTATTACACACACTTGTTGAGGATGTTCCTAGAGAAAAACAAGACAGAGTTCCATGAAGCTGCATTCATCTCGACTAAGTGCAAAAGGATCACAATGCTAATTTTTATAAATAAGATGATGTCCAAAGTTTATAGCTTAACCTTCAACACCAGCCTACCAAGGGTTTTATAAGAAATGAAAATTTATTTGCAGCCCAATCCATAGAACAGAGTAGGATATTGGGTGTTGTTCATGCACTCTACTATGATTTGGGTATATGGTTATCAAGAGGCACGTTACCTTCAACATGTTTTCCTGACACCCAGAATCTTCGCCCTAGAGTTCATCAGGCAAAGAATCATCTCAGAAACAGAACATTTTCTGAAAATGAACAAAGGGTCTAACTTAAAGTTTCCTTTCATAATAGGACCTTTTATGGTGAAGACTAGATCATGTTTGCCTTAGATCCAGTCCAAGCTCAAGGAGTTTGGATTTGCATAGCTATAAGGAAGAAAATATGATCCACACCAGGTCATATCTAAAAGAAGACTGATGAGAAAACAAGGCCCTTATGAACATGAATATGTTGAAGGTTTTGATAAACTGGAGAACCTGGAAACCTGTGCAGATATGGAAGTCATTTTGCAGCATGATCAAACACAACAAATAGAGTCAACCCCGTAGTAGACCCAGAAACAAAAAACTCCTCCAAGGCTGATTATTAAAGCTCCCAATATGAGTGTTTATAGCAAAAGGAGCAGTTCAGAGGCCCTGGGCACCAGTGGTCAGCAAAATGTTCTTAAGAAAATAAAAACCACACAGTCTCCACAGATAGTAAACTTGGAGGAAGAAGAACCTAACAAACAAACGAATATGGAAATGGTGGAGAGCAGGAAAAAAAATGAAGAGGCTAGTACATAAAGCATGCCACAGAGTGAAGGCATATCAAGGGATTTTAGTAGCAAGAAACATGTCTTTGATAAGACACCTGGGGAAGTCTACCAGTCCAAAGAAGATTTAGCAAATCAATATGCTGAGAAAGGGATCTTGGCCATGAGTGAAATAAGAGATTTGATTCCTGAGGTAGAAAGGGTTTCTCGGCATAAGTCTTCCCTATTCTCAGTCAAGGATGTAGAAATAAAGACACTCAACATAGCAGTGGCTGATGAGGATAAAGTGTCTGAAATTAAGTTGCATTATGAAAATATCAGTGCCCTAGACAAGGTGAAATTTCACAGAAACACCAGTGACATGATGTATTCAAACTAATTGAGTTTGAGTTTGAGGGTTGCAAGGTTGAAAACCCATACACTCAATTTGGAAGGACAATTGAAGCAATAAAAAGTATCCAGTAGAGCCTGGAAGACTCAACTTAAAATATTGGAATCTGAAGGCCCTCAAGAGGTAAAAGATTCCTTAGATGAAAAATACAAGATGATTCAAATCATGAAGAAGACGCTAAATATGTCTGCTACATAGAATCCACAAACAACATAGTTGGCTTCTCTAGAACAAGAAAAAGAGACATTTCGGTACGAAGCACTGAATTACAAAGCCAAAGTATTGCAACTAGAGAAGGAAAAAGAGAATTGGTCATAAGGACAGGTAGAGGTATCAAACAAAGCTACAGCTGTACCTGGTACAACAAGAGTTGATTCAAACACTGAAGATATTGTCCAAGCTATGTCCCAAGTAAGCTTGAAGGTGGGAGAAATCAAAAGTATTAAGGGAGATATAGAAAATCTGCAACAAGAGATGAAAATAAAGAATGAGAAGATTCCCCAGTTCCAAAAATAAAATCAAGAATTGCAAGAAAGAGTGGGAAATTTGAAAACGAGGCTGAAAGGTAAAGGAATTTTGCAGGGAGCTAAACATGTAATCTGGGATTCTATTGTTGTTGAAGCTGCTAAATTCAGGGTGTACCTGAATTTCATAGATGACAAAGATAGCATGGATATCACCGCCTAAAGCATATGTACCATTGTGAATGAGACACTGGTGACAAATCCCTCAGAGTGGGTCCAGAACGGTATAAATTTACTAAATTTCATTCCTACTTCTGAACTTCAAACCATTGGGGTCAAATATAGGACTACACTGATCATTTGGGCCAGGAGGATCATTGCTAAGCACAATTTTCTCAAGTCAGTTTAGACCAAAGTCGCACAGATGGAGTAGAGTATACAAGAATTCAAGGATATGTTTGAGCAATTATTTATCAAAGGCCTCCCATCATTTTGGGATGGCAAAGAGAAATTATACGACCTAGAGAAATACAACTCCCTCCTTGCACAATGTAGAATGGATAATTCCAATTTCGAAGGCCTGGAGGAAAACTTAAAAGGACCAAGTCTGGTAGAATATTTGACCACAAACTTTGAGATCTTAAATCAGTTTAAGAACGTGAATATCGAGATGCCAACTATGAATTATGCTACTTGCATTGACTTGGAGATCCTGATAAAAGAAATGATGGATTATGAGATTCCTTCGGACTTATAGTGAAAAGAGATCGTGCGGCTAGGTAAGACAAAATACAGTTTTCCAGGAGCCAACAAATAGCCTCAGGTGTCACCAGATTGGCGAGTTTCACAAAAGGTCATAGAAAGACAGATGCCAAGGATGAAAGGTGAGCATTCAGAGAAATCAACCGTCATTTTTTGAAAGGCTTTTTGTTAATCATTGAAAATCAGTTTACATGCCGAGACTGTCAGTTGAAATTATTGTAATTAGTTGCAGAAGTTGAAACGTTTCAGTTCAACCATTATACTCGAATTGTATAAGTATTAGAAGTTCTGAATGAATTAATGTTGGTAGAAGTGCAAGGGCACCTTTTTGTTGTTTCTGAACTCAATTGTAATTTTTTGGAGCTGAATTGAATACATATGCAAAATATTTTGGGGTCTCTATGTAAAGATTCTAATGGTGGTGGTATGAGTTTTGTCTCCTTTCATTATATGTATTTCCCGTGTTCTTTAATTCCATTTATATTTTCTTCTGTTTAAATTGGAGATTTAAAATACCAGAATTAATCTTGTGATTCTCTTGGCTTAAGCAATTTAAATTGTGTAATTTTCTTCCTAGCTAATTCATAATTCATTTCAGTAATGCTCCGATGCAGTTATTTGTTTTCCCCTTCTTCCTACACTTCGCTTAAACTCAATTTACAACTCAGATTCATTGCCTCATTTAGCCTTTATCCTTTGGAGAGTTATATCGGCTAGTCATTATTTTCATTCACTTTTAGAATTTCGACTCCATAGCCCTAAGTGTCCCTCCCCTTCCTCGCCAACAAATTTATAAAAAACCCCCCAAAAAAACTAAATCTAGCCACCAATTGCCAAAGATATATCAAGTGACACGAGAGAGTCCTCTCTGAGTTGAGAAGGCTAGTGCCCAGCTCTAAAGTAGGTTGAAACAATTACCTCTGTCGTGTGTCTATCATCCAGTCAAAATTTATAGAGTGCTAATAGAGTGATGTACCCAATAATGTCCAAACCCCATTTTTCAAATGGACCTTCAACCATAACTAGTTGAAATGGGAATGCCAATTTATTTTCTCTCTCTACAGATGTTTGGCACACTTTGCACTTCCTAGCATAGGTGCATGCATCCTTAAATAAAGTTGGCCAATAGTAGGCAACACGTAGAACCTTATGGGAAGTGGTATCACCACCAAAATGTCCACCTACTGGACCATTATGTAATGCATCCAATACTCTATATTTTTCTAACTTCTCCAAACACCTCAATAAAACACCATCATAGTTTCTTTGAAACAACACTCTATTTATTAATTGATATTGTGTATATTTCAGCCTTAGATCTCTTTTCTTCCTTGGTTCCATGTACCGAGGTGTAGTACCATCAGTTAAGTAATACTTGAGATCATAGTACCAGGTATATGTAGGAACAAGAATATAATAAAATTCTCTTATACTCACCTCAGATTCATTCTCCCATCCTGCTTCTTCACTTGCTTGTGAACCTTTTGATTATGTAGCTAGTCTACACAAACCTTGACCTCTAACTATTTTTGCAGGTTTGATTTTGAGATCATATGAGTGTTTCCATCTAGTTATCTCTTCTATCACATAACTCCTTTTGTATAAGAAAATTTCAAAATGAGGTATGTGGAACGATCACTTTAGTATGGGACTTTAGTAGATATGGTCTAAAATGTTTTACAACCTTTAAGACCACATACACATATTTTTTGACTTCAGGATAGTTTAACTCTACACATTGAAGTCCTGAAATCATAAATGAAATTGGTACTTCAAAACCTTCATAATTTTTATGAGTTAGGACAGTTGGAAAAGACAAGTCATAAACAAATGTATATAATATAAATTATTTCTCAAAATTAAGACTCATCAAAGTAGGGTCTTGCACAATTGCTACCTTAATGGAATTGAATGCTTCTTTTTCTTTATCATTCCATTTAAAAACAAGATTTTTATTGATCATATCCTGAAGCGGTTTTACTGTCTTTGCAAAACTTGGTACACATATTCTTACAAAAATAATCTTCCCTAAAAATGATTACATTGATTTCTTGTTATGAGGAAAAGTAATTTGCGAAATCATTTTTGTCCTTTCAGATTCAACCATTACACAAAACTTTGAAACAATAAAGCCTAAAAGCTTACCTTATGTAAAAAAAAAGATAGTTTTCTTGGGATTTAAAGATATCCCATACCTTCTGCACCGATAAAAAAATATGTCTAAGATGATGTATATGATCTTTTCTATTTTTTGAAAAAACTATCATATAATCTAGATAGATCACTATTGATTTATTTATACAACCATGAAACACAATATCCATATCCCTCTGGAAGGTGGATCCTACGTTTATTAAACCAAAATGAATATTTATGTATGCATAAGTTTCCCATTTTGTTCAAAATGTAGTTTTCAACTGATTTGAGCATGATACCAAAATTTGAAATTTTCCAAACAAGGACAACATTCTAGCACCCGAGATGCATTGCAGAATCTGTTCCATTGTGGAACACAATAATTATCCTTGTTAGAAGATTTATTTAGGTTGTGAAAATCTATACAGATTATGATGTCCCCATTCTTTTTTCACACTAGAACTACATTTGAAACTCATTGAGAATGTCATACTGAAAAATAACTTTAGCCTCAAGTAATTTGTTTAATTCCTTTTTAATCTGAGGCTCTAAACCTAGATGAATTTTCCTCAGCTTTTGTTGCACAAGTTTTGCATCCTTCTTTATTGGAATTACATGTTGAATAATTTTGGTGTCATAGGTCTCTAAGTCACTATTTTTCCATGTGAAAATGTCTTTGTACTCTTTAAAGAGTTTAATGAAAGTGGCCCTTTATGAAGAGGAACATCCAATTCCCAAATTCATGTTTTGCGGATTATGCTCAGTTCCCAAATTGACCACATTGTACTACATAGAAGAACTATTTGTTTTGTAGTTGGTTACCCCTTTAAATTTATATTCTAAGTCATAGAACATCTCCAAACAAAACATTGACTTAGGTATAGTGTTTTTTGGTTATGGTTCAAACTCTAAAGAAGATTCATCAATTCCTTGATCATGCCGATGTTCATCAATAATGCCCCCTTTGAAAGTATCCTCTTGTGTGAGGAAGTCCAAGATTTGGTCATCGCCATCGAATACCCTCCAATTTGTGATACTATCTGGGATTGAGGAGATGAAAATCAATTCAACAAAAAATCTATCAGGAGAGAAACATTATGTAGGAATTAATTTAGAAGCAAAATTTGCAAGTAAATCAACTTCAAAATTTTGATGAGGTACTAAAACAATGTTAAAGGCATCAAATTATGGATCAAGTTCCATACCTCTTGTTGATAGTTTTTAATATGATTAGAAAAACAATGTACATAATTCCGTACTTGTTTCACTATAATTTCAGAATCACCAATAACTTTTGAGTTTTTAACCTTCAAATCAATTGCCTTTCTAAGACCCTATATGAGGGATCTAGTTTGCATTCTCTCATGGTTTTGTTACCTTTACGATCTTGGAGGATGCAACCAACACCTGCGCCCTCGTTAGACTTAGAGCCATCGAAAAATAAAAAACCACAAATATTTATTTACATTTAATTATAAATTACTAGATTTATTTACATATGTACAATTTGATACATCAATTTGAGTATATTGAAGGATCTCAGATTGTATACTCGGATCCCCAAAGGGTGATTGCTCTACAACAAAAATTTCCAATAAAGGATTCTAGACAATAGTTTCCTAACATAGAGTTTGAAAACATGATTGGCTCATTAGGATCATTTAATTCAGTGACTATATGCTTCATATGCCTCTCATGCTCTACTTTTATTTTATTTGGAAGACGATTATATGGTAACCATAAATGTGACCAATCAGTTGAAAAATAACCATTTAATTTTTCTAACATGTCTCTGCTTAGCAACAACCCACATGACTCTAGAATTTCAACAACAATTATATCGATAGTCTGGTGGAGCTTAGGATTTTAAGATAATCTAATTAATACATTCTTAAGTTCTCCCAAAATTTTAATATTTTTCCTATCTATTTGTACAATCCGAATGGTAGATTTATTGGGCTCAACATTCAATTTCCTACAAATAGAGTATGGCAATACTTTGGAAGAAGCCCCTGAATCTACTAAAAAATTATGTACATTTCTATTAAATATTTCAAATGTCAAAAGGAAAGGGGGTGTATGAGAACTAGACTTCTCTCTTATTAAAGCATCATTTACATTAAGTTTCTTATTATTTTTAGATTTATAATTTTGGGCAA
>ML797143.1:0-10687 GCA_009831015.1 Picea engelmannii
ACTAGACATAGGCTTATGATTATGCATATGGTTAAGTACATCATGGATGTAAGTTAACAAAAAAAGGAATAGGTGTGGATAAATAATCTGGTTGCATAACAAAGATGCATGTTTATATTCCTTATGGAAATATTTGGTAAACAACTGAAGCTAACTTGAGGTTGAGGCCATCACAAATAGTGAAGGATATGTAATAAGGAAGTTGCATGCTGGAGGAGTCCCTTGTGGAGGAACTGTGTGAAGTATTTGTTAGAAGAATAGAGTCACCACCTTAATTACTACTGAGAATTGAGAAGTGGAATGCATATATATATAGGTGGCGACTCTATTCTCCTAACACGGACTTCACACGGTTCCTTGTATATATATATATATATATATATATATACATACAAGGAACCGTGTGAAGTTTGTGTTAGGAGAATAGAGTCACCACATTAATGACTGTTGAGAATTGAGTAGTATAATTGGACTGCAAGTCCACTGCTCAATTGCCAACAGTCATTAAGGTGGTGACTATGTTCTCCTAACAAATACTTCACACAGTTCCTCCACAAGGGACTGGATTACATTCTAAAACAAAATGTATGAGTGGAAAACTAACAAATAAATGTTGACCATTCTGATAACTGGATGGTAATGTGCAGAGTGCATAGATTCATGATTCATTATGAATAACAATTTTTCTATTGGAGCATGTTGATGTATCTAATAGGTTAGGGTGAGCCTAACCAAGGTTTCTCAAGGAAAAGAACAAGAAGATGCCAATAGGGAGTAGATTGCATAAGCAAAGAAGGAGAAAAAGGGGGGATACGTTTCTCACTTTAAGGACTCTGAATTGTTTAACGGAGTTGTAAGCATTAAAAGAGAAACTGTGAACACAAATACAACTGGTAAAAGGAAAATAAACCAATGAGTATGTTTAAATGAATCAGCTTGGTTAAGCCATGTTAAGAAAAGACGGTGAGGCCTTGGAATAACTCAGCTGGACTGAAATTCCCAGGCAGTGTAGAAGGAGTTGCAAAAGGGGTATATCCCTTAACTCCTTTATTGTTGTATATTAAGTTTTCTCTGGGATGGGGAATTGGTGTGCTGATGAAAGTAAATGTTTTGACACCATAGTGATGATGGTTGTATGACTGTAGAAACAATTGAGAATTTTTGGTGTTGCAATCATGAAAAACATTAAGGATAATGTGACGAAGCGCATGAAGATACGTTATGACATATCCGAAAATGTTTTATTGACTAGAATTCTATGATGCAAGCCTTTTTATTTTACTTGATGACTAATATATTTGTGATGTATGTCATGTATAGAAGGAAATTGGAGCTGTTGAGAAAGACAATTGCCAATGATGGACAACCTCAAGCAGAGGAAGTCTATGCTAGTCAAGGAAGAGTTATAATCCTTTCAAGAAAATGCATGAGTAAGGAGTACTGTGAGTACAATGACCAATCTAGGGATATTGGGAATAAAGGTGCTCATAGTTAGCACATTGCATGAAATGCATTGAGGAAATACATGTTTGCATAAGAGGACAAGCAATGGATTGCCCATTAAGGAAGGAGGACCTTCCAATACTCTACTTGAATTGTAGAAGTGTTAAAGAAAATATAATTTTTGGGTGGTCACGAGTGTTGACACCCTGGTTACTGATGAAGGAAGAATGTTTGGGTGAATTCAAGAGAAACTTTTTAGTTTCATATGTGTTGATTTGGGATCGTGATTATCCTGTAGTAGGTAGCATAGTCCTATTGTAAGAGTGAATGAGAATGATTAAACCTATGGTGAATAGGTTGGTTGAACCCCAACACACCATGGCAAGGTGCTTGTCATAAGTATGAAAAACTTGAACCCAACGTAATGGTACATTGGGTATGGGTGTGGCCATGAATATTGGTACACTGATTAAATTCAACTGATACTTGAGTTGCATTTGGGAAAAATTGGCATGTTGGGAAGGATGCATATGTAAATAACGATAATTCATTTTTCTATGTACCCTCGAATAGATGAAAATAACTTGGACTGTTAGTATGCATAGTTCTAAAAATACAATGTGCAGGAAAAATAACAATTTGTTTAGTTGAGGAAAGTTGAAATTGCAGGAAGAAAAGGGTCTTGGATATGGCGATATTGTAAGCCCATAAGGAAGACCAATTGCATGCTGAGATAAACTGCTATGGTGAGGAAAGTCCCATACTTGTGAATTTGGTTCCTGTGCAGAACAAATATGAAAATAAGTGTGGAATTTGGAAATCTGTGGGTAATAGATTTGTAAGAAAATTTTGAATTTGAAATTGATGATAATATCTCATAATTTATGTATACATGTGAAACAGGTGAGACGAAAAATATTTTTCTCGGGAGGACAGGTGAGGGTTGTCAAGATGGAAGGCATGAAAAAGTCTATTATTGATACAAGAGAACCCTATGATAAGCAATGATCGCCCTAGAATATGTTGTGTTGTGGCAACAGAAGCCAGAGGGACGCCTCGATAGAGAAATTCTAAGGGACGCATCTACTATAAGGCTTAATGAAGTCTTTAGAACTCTTTATGTGTGAGAAATCCTTGGAAAGGAAAGATGGATCACCCGAGGAAATGTATAGCAGAAAAGAGGATGCTTGAGCCTGGTCCTGGTCCTGGAGGGTGACTGACTAAAAGGGAGAGGAGACTTTGATAATTCTTATAAACTATTGACTGAGATCATGCGCACAATGGGTATGTCAAGGAAAAATAGTGAGTTGATATAACAAGACGATCATATGGATGCAAATTCAAGAACTGGATAGATAAGTGTTGTTCTAGATTATGAAATTTTCCTCTTGAATTTTACACAACAATAAAATGTTTTCACATGTAATTGTGATTAATATTCTTGTTGTCCAAGATTATTGAAGGCAGGTGATGAAGGCCAAGATCCTGGAAAGGACCTGACCAAGAAAGAGGATCAAGATTTCTGAAGCAACTGAATGACAAAGGCATGACAGGTGTTACTGAGAAAGAACACCGAGAATGATGTTCCTTTTAGGGGGGAGGGGATTGTAATACCCCTGTTTTCCCCATCTTGTAATTAATCATTAATTATGATCACCATGCTATGGCATAAGAAAAATGTAAATGTATTATTTATATTTCCAATGATTGACAGTGGGGGTGAAGCCTTGAAGTACTGGCCATGATATCACTAGAGGAAAGAGTGAGGAAACATTAGAGATGGTTCATTATGTCAAAATGACCCAAATTCTCCTTGCTGAAATAATAAGCCTCATCCAGATACCAAGGAAAAATAAGTTAATGAAAGAAAGGCTGGTGGTTGAACAATCAACTACCCCCATGAATGAGAACATGGAGGGTTTGGATGAGGAGACATAAAACTTCCAGCCCGAAGTACCATAGAGTGCAGTCTTCCTATAGGCCCAGACTGACTCGAGTTTCTTCGGACAGATGGAACATGACAGGTCCATAACCTTCCTGGGGAGGAGAAAGGCATAAAAAGAATACACATGAAAGAAGACAGGGAGGGAGACCGTGTCCACAGGGGGCATGGATATAGATATGCTAAGAGGAAGAAAGGAAAATAATAAGTTGTTCTCGTTATTGGAGGGAACCCAAGAAAAATTGGCCTAAGAAGTGGGTCGCAAGATTGATGTTGAGGGAGCAACCGATAAACCTCGCAGAGGCTATGCTAGAGAAAGAATCTCTGAGAAACTGCAAAATTTCCCTAGTGATATCATGGCTTGGCACGGGGGTGGTCAGAGTGCTAAGAATGAATACCTATGATCCTATGGTTGGGTGGAAAGGAGGACACCCATAGTTAGTTGGTCGATGATCGAATGTAACAGATAAGTATTTTTTTTACCCTGTGCACTTGGATTGAAATGCATGATTTGAATGTCTAAGTTTTTTAATCTCTCAGTTAATTGGGTAATGTTATGTTATCTATTTTTAGAGTTTATATGCATGTGTGTGTATTTCATAGTTGAATGAATGAACCTTTGATGTTTTATAATTTTCAATTGTTTCTCTTCTGAAATCCTGGTGCAAGGAGTGTGCAATGGCCATGCAAGGAGTGCGAAGGTAGAATCGTTTTTAGATTCAATAGATTAGGAGAGATAGCATGAAGTTTCGTGGAGTGAGTGAAAGGAGTGCACATATACTTGTCTAAGTATAAAGGGCTCGAAGGAGAGACCCATGCAAAGTGTGCATAGGGCCAACACTTCGTGAAGTGTTGAAAGGATATTAAGGTGAGCGAAAGCAAGGAGTACGCGCAAGATTATTCTAAGTCTCAAGATCAGGAGAAAGAATGCAAAGCATGTGCCAGAGCCCAAGTATTTTAAATCTGATGAAGCTTAGGAAAGACAACGAGATTTATTTCTCAAAAGGAAAAGGGATGATTTCTTTGTTTGGAGGACGAGTGGATGAGATCCGTTCAGGAGGAGCCAAATTCTTTCACGACCATTGGATTTGGAGAAGAAGCAAGGGTGTTAACCCCCTGAAGTCCTTTGAACTTCGTGAGTTCGACGAATTTTTTGTGCTCATCATAAAGGAGGCAAATTCTTTGAAGTCCTCGAGCCTGAAGTTAATCTGGGAAATTGGTAGTAGAGGGACACATGTTCGCAGATCAATGGTTATCCAAAAGTCCATATTATCCAGCGAAATCGAAGTGAAACCGCAAGAGCGTGCAAGTTTTTTCAAGCTCTGAAGGCCGAAGCAAATCCTAACCATTGGCGTCGGGTGCACGTGGTGAAAAATCATGTGTGGTTCAGAGTTCGATGCTCTGGAAGATCTGAGGTGTGTTTCCTTTTGGATTGAGAACTCCCGAAGGCTGAAGTAGATCACGACCACCCATTGTTGAGGACACGTGGACTATTGGTCAAAGTCCTTCGTGTGTTCATATTTCGGAACTCTGGAAAGAAGTGTGGTTCAAGGCATGGAAAGATCTGAAGCCCGGAGAAGACATAGGTCGTTGATCTGAGGTAAGCGTCAATCATCCGATCTTCTAGTTTGGAGTTCACACATTCAGAAGTATTACATGTTGGAGCAGGTAAAACCTCTGAATGTCGGAGTCGTGAAGTAACGTGAACCGTCGATCCGAGGATGCTTAGGGATTGATCTTATCATTAGATCTAGGCCATGGTCAGCCCAACACTGACCACTCTGGGAGTAAGGAGGAAGTTACACCACGGATCCCCCGAATGACGAAGTTACGAAGTAACGGAAGCCGTAGATCAAGGGATCTACATGGACGCATCTTGATTGGGAGATATAAGGGTGTAGGAAGTCCATCATTCTGGAGTGATGTGGCACAATGACATCATCCAGGGTGATGTGGACCCATGATCGATGTGCCATGTGTCACCTGGATTTGTACGTTTCATAGGTCCTATGTGCCCATTTAAACGTAACACATGTCACCCACTATAGGGGCCATGTGTTATCTCTGCCTTGCCATGTGTCACCAATAGCACTCACCTGTTTGGTCCATTTGGCGATTGGAGTTCTCGGGATCCACTTGTCCTTGCCTCCATGTTTAGAATATAACCACGTGCGAGGGTGGACCATTCGGGAGTCTGAAACTTCAGGACTTCGGAGGTTTGGGATGCAATGTCATGGGTAAGTTGAAAGGCCCAAACATCGGAGCCACATGGAGAGATTTTGGGATCTTTCGGGAGTTCGGGAATTTGGGACTCCAGAGGAAATGCATGCAGAAAGGAAAAGGGGTGTTCAGTGCCAAAGTGTCGAACCCTGAATTCCCCTCTATCCTGGGTGTTAGATGAGGATCAAGTCCCTCTGTTAGATTGGATGGTGGATGGACCTTCCCTATGGGAGGTAGGAACCTGTAGATGGAATGAATGAGATGGACCCACGTGGCCCTCAACTAATATTGCCCGAAGAACTTCTGGAGGCCATAACTTGCAAACCAGAAGTCAGATTTTAGCCTGGTAGCAGTCGTTAGAAAGCTACGGGTGAGTAGAAGAGGATGAAGACCCCAGGTATGGGATTCAAGATGATTAGAGTAAGAAAATTTTTGATGCCCCATCCCTTGAAAGGGTACTTAGGGGTCAGGTGTGTTACATAAATAGTAGAAACAAAAATAAGTCGAAGAAGGTGAAAGAAAATCCATTACCATGGACAAGATCGTTGGAAAAATATTTGATGTTGATAGAAGAAGAAGTCGGTTAAAAAGAGGAAAAGGTAGATGAGGAAAATTTGAAGGTGTTTCCTTCAGATGTGAGAATTTAAATGCCAAGAAAATTTGAGGGATGGAAGAAGACAAGAATGGAGAATTAATATTGTTGAAGTAGAAGTAGTTGTAGCAACAACTGAGGTGGTAGAATTGAGAGAGGAGAGGGAATAAAATTTGACAATGAGGAAAATGTTGTTGCAACTTGACAAAGAGATTGAGAAAAAGAAATGAAAAATAGGAATATACTCTCCAAACAAATTGTAAGAAGAAGCTAAGTGTTGTAATTTAATTATTGACGGTGGTAGTTCAAAACATTTAGTGTCTAATGAACTTGTTCACAAATTGAAATTTAAGTGTACACCTCGTATAGAAGCATACAAAGTGTCATGGTTACAAAATGGGAATAGGGTCATTGTGAGGGAGAAACACTTGTTTAATTTTAACAAGCAAGAGTGTCTCTTCCCATTTACCAAGAATATATAATCCTACAAGAAAGAGGCTCTCGCTTTTGTATCAAAATTGTCACAAGAGGGAAACAAAACTAGTCATAGCTTGCACTTCAAGCTCTAAATGGAAAAGTATGCCATGATCAATAAAAAATATTTCCATCCATATTATATCAAGTAATAGTTAAGTAAAATCCATATCAATGGTAGAAATCTATCCAAAGTATCATTATGCTGAGTTTGGAAATGCTACCAATAGATTTGACTTTGATGCCAAGGTTGACTTAACAAAAGGAAGGGTTAGATAGGATTTAGTTGGGTTGTTCCTTATCCATTCCCATAAGAGACAAAATTGAGAATTTGGCCACAATMTACCCTAAAAKTTTAGTAATAGGAAYAWAAATGAAATGCTAGGTGAAGGAATGAGAMTTTTCTAACCCWAAATCATGGCCACTAAATTAAACTATGAGTTGGATAAAGGGRGAAACAAACAAATTTAAYTTACATGCAAGAGAAAATACAAAGTGSATCATAATCATTGATTATATTTAACAAGGTTTGCATGCATTCTCATGAAACTCAAAACCACCATTACTCAAGCAACACATGCACAAATGAAGGAAAACTAATGGTTATTATAGTAAGTTGAGGATGACCTCTTTCCATTTTTTCTTTGAAGTTTATGGATGAGCTTTATCCATGGTAGCCTCTACTTTCCAAGTTGCACCCTTTAAAACCAAAACTAATTCCAATAGATCATCCTCTCTTAGATAGCGATCACAATTGAACGAAACTCAAATCAAGTGTTGAAACTTGGATCCCCTTTAGATTTGAAAGCTAAAGGAATAGGCTTAAGCATATAACTTGAATTATGCATCCCCCCACCATAATTCACTATGTTTATACTAACAAAATTAATCATTGTTGCATGCAAACGAGGATTTTACGTTAATGGTGCCAAATTGGACTCTTTCAATGCACAACACATAAGGGTCAATCAAACCATGAAATGGTATATGGATCCAAGATTGAAAAACAATGGATTTTCCCTCCACCCCTCCACCATGGATATGTGTGAAAGTCATGACTCATTTCCCAAATTCAATATTTCAAAACTACATATATTAAGGTGTTGTTATTGCGATGTTGGACTTGAATTAAGTAGTTCCAATTTTCATAACCTTGCAACGTACCAATGAATATATACTTGGATGGTGATCCTCTATGTGCAATGTGATCCTTATAGGATTTATTTGCAATGAGTTTCTTTACTCATGGATTCCATATCATACTTATATGTGATAGGAGGCCTTTAGACTTGGAGAAATTTTGTAGACATATTAACAGGGCTATCTTGTTGCATGTGATCAAGCTTAACTTAAACCAACATATAGAAGCATAGAAATAAATTTTATAAACATCCACCATTTCAAGTTCTTTATAAGCATTACAACTACATATCATCATAATTAAAGACTAATATAAAACTTGTACTTCACCTCCGTACACCAACCACTTGCATTTCTTTCATGAAAACATATGCAACCATGAATTAGATAAACATATATCACAAATGAAGCAATAATTACTAGTAATAATGTGAATTCCATCATGAAAGTTGATGTATCATAGGCTCATCGGGAAAACCACGCATCAATAAACTGTGATAGATCCATAATTATGATATTAGTGCACACTAGGAGGATGCCCTATAATACCTAATGGGTGATTTGGATTGAACCAAGGCGATATTAATACATCTTAGGGTTCTAAAGGCATCTTGAAAATTTTGGCTAGGTAGCTTCATTGAAAAAAATTGCAATCATATGTGTGTTGACCATTTTTAAGGTCAACAGCACCTCCTATGATTTATCCATAATATACACATTGAGTAGATGAGTCGACACATTTGTAGAGGATTTTATTTTGACTCCATCCTTGAAGGAAACATGCTTAAAAAATGATGACACCTTATGGTCCACCACTACTCCACATAATTGTAGTACCAAAATGATGGTTGAATATTTGCATATGTTATACTCAAATAACAAATATTGGTCCTTATTTGTTTACCCTCAAAATGAAGGAACCACTGATCCATGGGAATTCCCTATAAAAATTATAGTTTATACTTAATATCTACCACATAATTGGTGGAATTCATCGAAAATAGTAAGGTATTCCCAATGAGAGACTTAACCATGATCAAAATCTAGCATGTATAAGAGAAGTTTCACTAAACACTTTTTGAGAAGTCCTATCCCTCAAGGTTTTCATTTAATAAACACCCAATGGGTAACAATGTACCTCATAACAAATTTACATGATTATGTCAACTAAGCAGAAATGGCATAATCCATTCATCATAGAATAAGAAAGTAATCCACATACAATATGTTTTGAAAGGTCTATAAATATCTTAGCTCAACAATCTCCTAGCATCTTCTGTATGTAGGTCTTGTTTTCTTCTAAAAAATATAGCTATAGTGTTTTAGGGTTAATGTCCTTAATATTATTTATGAATCACATCATAAATTGATCACAATGACGATTCCATGATCATTGAGGTTATAGAAATCATCTAAAAATGATTCTTAAGTCTATAAACTTCTCGCTTCATTATTTGCATATGCATGGATACTCAAAAGGTCACAAGGACTTCAAATGTACACACCACTAACCTTGAGTACAAACCATGATATAATCCATCATAATCTAGAGGTGAATACCTTAGAACAATCATTAATATATTCATGATAGTTACACAGTAACCTATGCATCACATTCCAACATGTTTAAGGGGGTGGGGGGAATGAGTGCATTTTCCCTTCAAGTAGGTCAATCAAGGACTAAAACATGATCCATGCCAACTCATAGCTTATATAACCATCTCTAAAAATCTATTAATAACATTCACAAAATATTCCAAACCTTATGATGCACAACAAGCACAATTTTGTTAGGGTATTGAGGATTTGAGTAGCTCTTTCTTTAAGGACACAATTTCAAAGAAATGATATTAAAATTATTCAAAACCATCATGATACATCACTAATCCTTTCGATATGTGTTATTAAACTTTTGTTATAGTTTACACCCCTTTTTACCTTCACTCCAACTCTTAAAAACCAAAACATTCATTAAAACAAGTCCAAATAAGCCACTATAAGACATGACTTCTAGTCATATAAGGAAACATTGCAGTTCTGACGGTGCGATGCTAGGTTTCCTAGAATGCCTCAAAACTCTTAAATTATGGCTTGGGAAATCTACATAAACTCTTCCAAAATGAGCTATTGAATAAGGGATGATTAATTCAATATATATACATAAATGAATCATGCCTAATTATCTATGAGAATGCATGCCAATATTTTCAATCTTGAAAACTCATAAAATAACAAGAAATGCAATGTCCACCTACAAGAAAATTGGTTCTAGATTTCATATCTTAAAAGGATTTTTTTTTATCAAATCATTATAAATATTCTTGTAGGTCATATTTACTTGATTACTAATTCATTATAATAGAGGAGTCATTCATAACCACCATTATTTTACCAAACATTTAGCATACCTAAAATTTTCATAGGTATTAACACATACATAAATAATTTTAATTGACTACCAATAATAACTCATTCAACTCATTCATTCATCAATCATGTAGGAAATACCAACAAATTTATCCATTTACATTTTAGAATTATGAATATCACATAAGAATAATGCTTAGAGTAAATAATAATTACTTATCTTTTCCAAAAGATGGATTTTGAGCAATTGATTGAAGGTGAGCATTTTTCTTCTTATCCATAGATAGTCCTTTGTAGATACCACCCAATTTCATGATTTTCTCAAATCATTTTACCCATCCCAAAAGGTGCCCAAAACCATGAAACATTAGCCAAAAATCCATACTACTGAGTATTTTTACCAATCTTTCAATCAAGCCATCTTTGACACTCACAATACCTCCCCCATAGAGCACAAGGAATGGAATCCCTTCTATACTTAACATTCCCTCATAATTTCTCTTCCCTCT
>ML797143.1:13266-24239 GCA_009831015.1 Picea engelmannii
GGTGATCTTGGAAAGCTTCTCTTAATGCTTTTCGAGCATAGAAACAAAATTCTAAAGAATCACAAGTAATCACTTACCCTCTTAAGGTCCGATAGACCAATTAGGTCTTAGTGGACGTTAATCATCATCATCATCATCATATATATGAAAAAAATGTTTATATAATTATAAATATAATTAATTAGTGTTCTTTAGGAATGTTTTTAAATTTAGCAAAATTTTATTTAAGAAAAAAATAAAAAATACTTTCGTAAAAATTATGCCACTTAATAATAAAATCGAAGGAAAAGTGTCCTCCAAAAATATGATTTAAGTAAAAACCAAAGACTAGAAGGAACCTAGAAAATATCTTTCATAAAAACCTACATGGTTGTTGTAAAGTAAAGCCAAACACCTGTCCGTCGAAACCTGGCTAGGAAAAAAATCAGAGAACATGGCGACTAAGTTAAAAAAAAAAAGCATGGCAACTAGAAGTCCATTTCCTTTCGTAATGGATTTGATATTCAATTGTTGTTGACTTCATAAATTCTCAAAAGAATTAATGTATATAGCCATACTTTTTATAGCTATATACATTAAAGTATGACGACTAGTTATTATCTGTCAAGAGTGGACATGTGCAAAAACTAGACAAGTTGGGCAACTAGTGAAAGATGCTAAACTTATTAGTCCCTGGCATAGGCATAGAGGGACTATAGCGATCGATAATTCGTTGACTTCATATTAGTTTGTCTTTTGACCACAAATATTTGCATAATCTCTATTGTTGGAGCTAGGGAACTAAAAACATTGATTTTTATATACTAAAAAGTACCATATATGTAGTGATCTCATTGGATAACAGATTGGAGGTCTTATTGCTGGCTTCACTATTCCCAATGTTTTATATGTTAACATATCCAAACTTTTTTATCGTGTACAGTCTTTTTGAATCATATATTTTTCCTATGTATTGCTTGAAGGTGGATTAATGCTAGCATTAATTTGAATGTTTGTCTTAGCATTTTCTGCTAGCTAAATTTATGTCAATGTTTGATATGCTAGCATATCCAAAGTTTGTCCTTCGAATACATTCTCTATTGTTTGAACTATTATTACATAAATTATAATAATTTTTTTTTGGTACGTCAGAGACCTGCCACATTGCATTTTTTCTTAAATGTTTACAGAGCATTTCTGACAGACTTAAATGTTTACCTAACAAGCTTGGCAACGTTGAATGTTACTTAGCAGGCTTGTTACAATACATTTTCTTTCGTTTTTTTATTTTATATGCAATGTTCTCTGCAGTCAATTTGGGCAATATTGTGCTTCAACGACATTGTTGGTTCACTGGTTCATGCTTGCTTCTTGCATCTCCACTAATTTCTTATTTACCTGTTGTTGTTGTTCTTGTTTGCCTATTCGTCTTGTTGCAGTTTGCATGTTTGGGGTTCTGCAACCGCGATTGGAACTACGACATTCCTGGTGGACTAGTTGCTTCTTGCTTCTTTGTTTGCTAGATGTTGTTTATTGTTGTTTGATTCGACTTTGCAGGGTTCGAGTCCTGAGACTGCAGTTGGGCCTTTTGGTGCTTCTTAACTGGGTTGTTATTTGTTGCTTGCTCTTCTTTGCCTAAGGTTTGCAATGTTGGGGTGTTGCATCCGTAGTTGGATCTGTTGTTACATTTTTTGCAGTTGAATCCCCATAAAATACTATTAAGATAAAATAACATACAAAATTTTGCAGTCGATGTAAATTGCATCTCTTACGCCTTCAACCAGAGTTTGTCAGCATCCAACTATATTTCATAGTTGGCGATGCTTTTTCCATGGTTTATGTTTTACTATGGTTTCATAGTTATGAGAATAAGTTTTGTTGTCTGAGTGATATAGTTGTTTTCTCCCTTTTTTTTTCCTCTTGTAAACTTTCCCATTTTTTACCTTTTGTTCTTCCGCTCTATTATGCATTTCTGGTTCTATACTTTCTCACATTTTTGTGCTCGCGAGTTCCCGGTGTGGCGAACTGACGAATCATTATCTCCATCTATATCTTCACATCACGATTCTGACCGACCACCATTCGGTTGCATACTTAGCCAATTTTATGAACGCGACTTTGCGGATAGGTGCTATCGAACTATGGTATCTCGTGTTCGGTGTATACATCTTGCACCCAGAACTTTTGTGCTCTACAATTCGACCATGTAGTCCTCGAACTCGTAACCATGCCTCTGCTCATGTTGAGTTTGTCTATCTGCCCTACCTTTCATACTTAGTCAAGTTTTCAAAGTTTGGTGGGTTGACGCCTTTCCGGGTTCAGAAAAGTTTAAAAGCATTTGTCACTCCCCTCCATCCCCGCTACCTTCCGCCCTTCCCAATAGACATTAATTATGCTTTCAAAAGTCACAATCGACCAGACAGGTTCAGAAATATTGGCTTTAATAAGCAGAAAGCTCAAGGACATCTCCCATTAAAATGAATAGACATGTGAATATTATGGGATCTGGTAATTTCTTTTGCCTGCATTTTGAATTTGAAAAAAAAAAAAAATTGGCTCTTTTAGTTTTTTAAAGGCTTCATCATAGTAACAGTGCAATACTGTACTACCTCATTGTCATCCACGAATGTGTCACCCACAGATGCCTTGACGTCATGTCCCTCTTTAATATTGTGCATATGTTAGATGTCAGATTTGAGAATCTGCTCGGATATGGGAATGTTAATACGTGCTATTAGTCACTATTCAACGTACATATTCGAAAAGATTGGCATTAATAAGAAGAATTATCGAGAGCATCTGTCATTAAAACGAGTTAACCCAAAATCTATGGAAGATCGTACTGTCATCCTCCAGCGTTGCTTTTAAATACTTATTGCCATTTCTCTCTATCATCAAAGAGTTGGGATTTAGGGTGCTTTCGTTCTAATGTTCCTAGTCATGGACATGTAAGACAACTTAGAGATGTGATTGAGGCCCAAATGAAAGAAGAGAGACCGGTTTTATGTGATGTTAGCTTTGAGCCAAAAACAAAACTCTGTTATCCAACAGAAACTCAAACAGGGAAAAAAAAGAGAACAAGTATCTTTTGGTTGGTGTTCTCCCTGTATTCGATGCTTTGGTTGGTTGAAAAGCCTGACTAGAGATTTGTTTGTTGATCTTCTTTGTTTTCTTGCTGGGATTTGGAATGGATTTTCAGGTCACGTGCAAAATACTTCTTCGTTGAAATATATAGTTTCTTCCAACAACACAGATTTGGCAAGTGTATCGAATTCTATAGAGAACACAAGAATTTGTCTTCGTCAGGGGCGTCACACTTATCGTGGCTTGTAAAATGGTCTATGATTTTCGTAAATGACGCAAAATATTACTCTATTCGTGAACGTACCTAGAAGCGGGTAACAAAAACTGTATGGGTGGATAAAACAACATATTATAACTACATAAGTTTCTATTTCAAATTTTGTTGAGCTACTTCTGGGTGTGGTAGCAGACTTGATAGAAAGACATGTTATTTGTCAAAGTTTGTTTGTTTTCCTCTGGATGTAGTTACAGACTCCACATATTTGGCGTCACCTTCGAACATTCCAGACCTTTCTGTGGGCCGCCATGTCTGCCACCACTATGACGAAATATATATTCCGATGCGATTTGTAACATTTGATACACTTGCCAGACCTATGCTAATGCGATCTACAACATTTCATACACTTTCCAGACCTGTGATGCCGGAAGAAGTCATGTACTTCAACAGAAGAACATTTTGTAGCTGGCTTTGACGTTCCTTCCATTTTACTGTAATAAAACAAAGAAGTTCAGCATACAAATCTTAAGGTAGGCTTTTCAACCAAACAGATGATCGAATACAGGGAGAATAGCAGTCACACCATACTTGAATTTTTTTTCTTTCCCATAATTGATGTCACATAAAACGACTCCCTCGACTTTGAATTGGGCCTGAATCACATTTCTAAGTTGTCTCGGATGTCAATGGTCCGGAACATTACAAGGAAAGCACCTTAAACCCCAAGTTTTCGATGATAGAGGGAAATTAATACTTAACAAAGAATGGAATGTTGAATAACCAACCAATGCAAGTAGGCCACATCTAGAAGAGACAAGCTATTTAAAAAACTAGGATAGACTAGTTGGAAGCACCAATTAATTCCAAGACCCGAAATTGATGTTCAACTCGTTTTTTACGAATAAAGGATTTGATCATCAAGAAGAATGTCAATAAGCTTCATCATTGTACATATTTTTTATTGGTCGGTGGTAGGCCAAATCACAATCATTGTGGAAAATAATATTAGCTGTATTTTTTAACCCATGTCTTATTTGAATATAGAATATTTTTTATTTTTTTTTATGGTGTTTTCCAATCTTCGATATTGCTTTTCATTTTATTTTGTACCTTTTTTTCTGTGTGTCGTTAAACATGGACGACAAGATTTTCTTTCTGCTGTCCAGTACTTCAATTTAAATAAAGGCTACTCTATTCGTTCCTTACATTTTACATGGAAGAATAATTTCTCATAGGCCATACTTATGTGGCGCCAACCCCATACTTAAAGAAATAAATTGGAGGACCCGTCCTGCTTTCATTATTTGGGTCCCGTAAATAGAATGAATTAATGACTTACAACAAGGCAACTCAAGTGTTGACGCCATGTTCCTGTTCAATATCTTGCATATATTGTAGCTTCTTCTATTTGATAATATTCGTGCATATATACTAATATGAGTACTATTGGAATAAATATAAAAACTTCCTCTTAGCCAAAACTTAGCCAAAACAATATAAAAACGAACTCGACTGTTTATTGTTCTGTGATATACATCTTGCACTCAAAACATTTGTGATCTACAATTCCACCACGGGTTCCTCGTATACATTAACTTCGCTCAAAGTATCTTTTGTTGCCTTCCATCCCCACCCACTTCACGTCCTTCCTAATATACATTAACTATGCTCTTACTAGTGACAACTAGACACCCTGGTACAAAAGAATTGGCACCCGCTACTCTGCCATATACAAATTGACTACCAGACTCCGACATCGTCCCCTTTTCCGTGTTACACATTATGCATTCAAATGTTTCGAGCTATACAATTTGGCCGTCAAGGCCTCACGTCTTCTGGGGAAACCTTGTCACCCTATTTTGGATCCTCACGTTGGCGGGTTCACGAAAACTCCAACTTCTAGTCATTGTTTCCTATTCTTCCCATCCTCGTACTTCTTTCCAGATATGCAACACCAAAGGTTTAATACTAAACGACATCATGGAACAACCGTAAAAATTGTCATTAATAAGAAAAAGTCTCTACAACCAACCATCCCTACAGAACTTGTCCAGAAACATGCAAAGAAGATCTTGCCAGGTAATGGAAAAGATATTAAAAATTTCAATATATTAGCAAAAGAAAGTCTCGACCAACGTTTATGTGTTCCATACTTGCACACTTTTTCGATTGCGAGTTCTCGGATTGACGACCTCAAAATTGTGTTTCGAAACTTCCGTGAGCTGCAAACAACACCCGGAGTTCCGCAATATACAATTTGTTGGCAGGAATGTATACAAACTCTAAATTTTTCTCTTCCCCCCCCTTTATTATCCATTTTTGGTTCTATATTTAGTTGTAGCTATATGATCACAGCCTGATGGATTCACAAATTGACAACTCTTTATCTATATCTTCACACCATGAGCCTGACCGACCCCGGTCCCTTTCAATACTTATCCAATTATCTGATCACTGGGTCCCGGGTTTGTGGTATCCAACACGTATGTCCCCTGTTCCATCATATACATCTTACGCCCAAAGAACTTTCGTGATCTGCAATCTATGCCTTTACTAGTGAGAACTCACCAGCGGTTCAAAAGGATTTGCATTAATAAGTGAACAATAGATGTTCTTCTGTGAGATACTTAGCCCTTTTTCCCTTGTCTTATTCTCATGTATTATTTCTTTCTAGTTATATACTTAGTCGCCTTTCTATGATCATGGGTTCCAGTGTTGGAGGGATGACACATCTTCATCTCCATCTATATACTCACATGACGAATCCGACTAACCGTTGTTCCTTTCCATACTTAGCCAATTTTATGCTCGCGACTATCAGGTTGGCGCTTTCGAACTCTGATGCTTCTTGTTCTGTGATATACATCTTGCACTCAAAATTTCCGTCATCTACAATTCCACCGTGGAATCCTTAGTCCTTTTTCCCTTTTCTTCTTCCTGTGTATTATCACTTTATGTTTATTTACTTAGTCGCCTTCCTATGATTGCGAGTTCCAGCGTTGGCAGGCTGACATATCTTCATCTTCGTCTATATCCTCACATGACGAATCCGACCGACCGCTGTTCCTTTCCATACTTAGCCAATTTTATGGCCACGGTTGTCGGGTTGGCACTTTCGAACTCTGTTGTTTCTTGTTTCGTGATTTGTGGTATCCATCACTTATGTCCCCTGTTCATCGTATCCAACACTTATGTCCCCTATTCTGACATATACATCTTTCACCCAAAGAACTTTCGTGATATGCAGTTTATGCCTTTACTAGTGAGAACTCACCAGGGGTTCAAAAGGATTTGCATTAATAAATGAGCAATATATGTTATTCTGTGAGATACTTAGCCCTTTTTCCCTTGTCTTCTTCCCATGCATTATCGTTTTCTAGTTATATACTTAGTTTCCTTTCTATAATCGCGGGTTCCAGCGTTGGAAGGCTAACATATCTTCATCTCCATCTATATCCTCACATGACAAATCCGACCGACCGTTGTTCCTTTCCATACTTTGCCAATTTTATGCATGCGGTTGTCGGGTTGGGGCTTTCGAACTTTGTTGCTTCTTGTTTCGTGATTTACATCTTGCACTCAAAATTTTCGTGATCTACAATTCCATCGCAGACTCCTTAGTCCTTTTTCCCTTTTCTTCTTCCCGTGTATTATCGCTTTCTGGTTATTTACTTAGTGGCCTTTCTATGATCATGGCTTCCAGGGTTGGCGGGCTGACATATCTCCATCTCCGTCTATATCCTCACATGACGAATCCAACCGATTGTTGTTCCTTTTCATACTTAGCCAATTTTATGTCCGCGGTTGTCGGGATGGCACTTTCAAACTTTGTTGCTTCTTGTTCCATGATATACATCGTGCACTCAAAACTTTCGTGATCTACAATTCCACCGCGGATTCCTCGAACTCGCAAGCTTCACTCTACCATAGCTCACAAATGTTTCAAAGTATCTGTCTCTGCCTTCCATCCTCACTAGCTTGTTGTCCTTCCTAATATACATTAGTTATTCTCTTACTAGTGAAAACTAGACACACTAGTACAAAACAGTTGGCATTAGACCCTCTGCAATATACAAATTGACTACCGGATACCGACATCGTCCCCTCTTCCCTGTTACAGTTTATGCATTCAAATATTTCTAGCGATATAATTTGAACATCGATAACTCATGTCTTCTGGAGAGACCTTGTCAATTTGTTTTGGATCCTCGTGTTGACGGGTTCACGAAATGTCCAATTCTTGGTCACTGTTTTGGGTTGGTGCTTTCAAACTTTGTTGGTTCTTGTTCCGTGATATACATCTTTCACTCAAAATTTTCGTGATCTACAATTCCATCACGCACTCAACCCTTTTTCCCTTTTTTTCTTCCCGTGTATTATTGCTTTCTGGTTATATACTTAGTTGCCTTTCTATGATCGCAGGTTCTAGCATTGGCGGGCTAACATATCTCCATCTCCATCTATATCCTCACATTACGAATCCGACCGACCGATGTTCCTTTACATACCTAGCCAATTTTATGGCCGTGGTTGTCAGGTTGGCGCTTTTGAACTCTGTTGCTTCTTGTTCCTTAATATACATCTTGCACTCAAAAGTTTCTCCATCTACAATTCCACCACTCCCAGCCTAGTAGATCTGAGTATGTTTACAGAAAGTGCTCTTGTAGACATGTTGAAATATGGTTTCCTTGAATGTTTAATCACTAGAGAACACAAGACTTCATCATTGAATCATGTCAAACAAAATTATGGAAAATATGCTAATTTTTATAAGTGCAACATGCACTTATACTTATTTTTATTTGTATCATACCCTATATTTACGTTGAAATGCGTACACCTATTGACAATGGGCACAATTAATGATATTTTAATATTAAATTCTAATCTGATGGCTAAGCATTGAAGATTCTGGCATATTCTTCATCGTCCTCCAAAATCAATGTGTCAGATTTATTGTTCATAACTTCCTTGCATTTATGAAGGCATCTGTTAACATGTTTACTTTTTTACATTTACGTAATCACATTATAAATTTACTGTAAATATAGATAATTTCCACGTTCAAATGAGTAAGGAGGATTAATATCTATGCAAGCCACGTTTATATCATTAAGAAACACTTTGCACACGTTTCATTTTAGTGGTAGTTATTCATTTATGATATCTGAAAGTTCGTTTGATGCCACGACCTACCCAGACGTTTAATATTCACCTGACATAATCCATAATGCACTCAAATCATACCATACCTTGGGCACGCATGGGGTAATTTATGTCGTGTTGTTTATGTGTGCTCAGTGTTGGAGTCGGCTCAGTCACGACTCTTGTTCTACATGGAACCCATGTCAAGCCGCTTCGTCTTGATGTGCACTCTGTGCCCAATTTCTTGTTGGGCTTCTTCCCATAGACTGAAGGCCTTCTCTTTCATTGTAGTGTAGTATTCTTCTGGGTAAATCTCTCTGATGGTCCTTGATTCCCCATGAGAAGATCCTCTATGGTGCATAAAATCATATTGGTCTAAGACGAGAACAGATTTGGCTCTCTTTGCAATTCAGTAGGTAGTGCAACTGCCTATTATGCCTGCGCCTACCACTACCACTTCATACTCGCCTGAGATCTCACCCATCTTGATTGTTTGTGTTGCATAAATCAGAGTTGTTCTATATTCATTCAACAGTTTGAAATGAATAGAGGTAGCTTGGCAATTGGAGATTATATAATTTTATGTAAATGCGTGGATCCTTGGCAATTGGAGATTATATAATTTTATGTAAGTGCGTGGATTCTCATTGGAATCGTTGTTTTCTTTGTCTCTTTTGTTTAGATTTTTGTCCCTGAGATCCTCTCCTGTCCCATTCGGTGATTTCGTGAGTTTGATCATGATTGTCTTTTCTATGAAAATGTGTGGATCCTCAGTGGAATCATCGTTTTCTTTGTCTCTTTTGTTTAAGTTTTTGTGTGTGTTAATTTCTCTAGTGTTGTTTATGTGTGCTCTATGTTGGACTCGGCTTAGCCACGACCATGTTGAGGGTAAGAACTATTTTTTGATATTTTATTATTATAGGTTTACATGCATGGTAGATCTTCTGATCACTACTAGTCTAACTGACAAGAAATCCATGTTGGGTACGTCCAGGGCCAGTATGGGAGTGCAGTGTTAGTCGATCAGGTTCGATCTATTATGTTCAGGACCATTATGATGAGCGAAGTCTTCATCCATCGGGTTCTATCAATTGTTTATTCTTTGTGCTGGCATTCTTATACAAAGAACTGATCATATATTTACAATTAAATTAATAGGAATCAGTGTATTGTGAGTAGATATTAATGCATAGTGCACTTCAAGGTGTTTATATTGTTGTTAGGCAACTTCAACAAGTTTTTTTTAATTAAGTGAGGTATGTGTTCATATCGTTGTTAGGCAATTTCAACTAATTTTTTTTAATTTAGTGAGAGATTTTTAATTTGTATCAATTAGATTTTTTCTTTTAATTTAACTCGAAATTTTAACTGGTTGAAGCTAAGAGTTTTTAATGTGCGGGGAGTGTTATCAACCACAAATACCTTACGACGTCCAACCACGAGTCGACTGTGCTAGTTACGCCGATAGGCGTACACCTATTGGCAATGGGCAGAATTAATGATCTTTTAACCTTATTTAACTTTAAACCCTAATATGATGGATACACATTCAAGATGCTGGCATATTCTTAGTCGTCCTCCAAAATCAATGAACCAGATTTATTGCTCATAACTTCCTTGCATTTATAAAGACATCCGTTAACATGTTTACCTTTTTACATTTACCTAAGAATACTTAAAAAATTATTGTGCGCATATATAATTGACACGTTTAATACTTAATATATATGAATTCCATGACCTCCACGCATTACACAGAGTGGCATGCATCCATGCATGGGGAAGGGCGTTTAATAGACAACCGCATGCACGCGTGACTTGAAACGCCACACATTCTTTGAGCGACCCATACGCATCCTCTGAGCCACGCATTCTCTGAGCAAAGTTTTCTATTTAGACTCAGTCGCATGCAGCGAAAATAAAGATTACAGTAAAGAATTACACGTTTGTGAATTCAAGTTTTTTATTTAGACTCTGTTGCATGCAGCGAAAAGAAGGATTACAGTAAAGAATTACAGTGCGATCTGTGCTCAAACATTCTGGCCAAAGCAGTCGGTATTACAGTGCGGATCCTGGCCAAAGCAGTCGGTATTACAGTGCGGATCATCGGTATGTAAGAATTACAATGTTTAAAATTTATTGACATCCGCATGCATGTTACACACAACCACTTGCACGCTAATGTTTTCCTAATGTATATGTGCAGTTCTCTTCAGTATCTCTGCGCTCATCTCAAAGGCGGAAACATCAGTCTTGCACGAGCATTTGATTATCTAACTCGACGGCTTTTTCTGGAACAGGTATGTACTCAACAAATTATACCTGTGTTTTCCGATCCATATAACCCTTGCCTTGCATTCTTTAAATGATTTGCAAGTGATAGTGTCTGAGTCATTTTGCATTCCAGCGAGTTCACAGCCAAGGATTTGATTAAGGGAGGAATCGATTCACAAATGCTGAGCGGAATGGGGGTAACATTTAGTACATATAATTGAACCTGACATAATGTACATTTCAATAAAGAAATAAAGAATGCACAGCCGCA
>ML797143.1:32976-55753 GCA_009831015.1 Picea engelmannii
GGGCTGGCTTATCTGCACGACGGCATCGAGCCCGCCATTTATCACAGAGACATCAAATCCACTAACATTCTGCTGGATGACGATATGAATGCCCGTGTGGCTGATTTTGGTCTGGCGAGAATGATGACTAAAGAAGGAGAAGTCCATATCACGACCAAAGTAGCAGGAACGCACGGCTACTTGGCCCCAGAATACGCTCTCTACGGTCAACTGACAGACAAGAGCGATGTGTATAGTTTTGGGGTTCTGCTATTGGAGATCATGAGCGGCAGAAAGGCTCTGGACACCTCTTATAATTCAGCCTCCCATTATCTCATCACGGATTGGGCATGGACCAGTGAAATAGCAGACGAGAGAATCCGGCAGAGCGGGCCGGGGAACGTGATGGAGAGATTTGTTTTGGTGGGTATTTTGTGCTCGCATGTTATGGTGGTATTCAGACCTCGAATGGTGGAAGCCGTGAAGATGCTGGAGGGAGAGGCTGAGATTCTTGAAATCCCAGACAGACCTTTGCCGCTTATGCTGCATGGTCCATCTGCCACAGACGAAGCAACCGGTTCTTTGGTCATTTCTGATAGCGTTTCTGGTACTTCCTTCAACTGATGTAGGTGGCAGCATTTAATAAATTAGCACAGCAGCAAAATAGCTGCGGGTGAAAGCCGAAAGGTTGAGAAGATGAAATGAATCTTTAAAAGAATATATTAAATTTTATTATCTATTAACAAATAAACTGTTGGGCTTCATTTATCTGGTGTTAATATTTTAATTTTTGTTAATCACTTACATGGCAATCAGTTAGCTATCAAAATAATTTTTAAATATGATTAGGTAAATGTAAAAAAGTAAACACATAAACTGATGTCTTTATAATAGCTAGGAAGTTAATGATTGAAATCACAGCCATTTATTTTGTGTGACTACTAAGAATATTCCGGCCATATTTAATCATGTCCATAGAAAACTTATTAAGCACTAAACCCTTATTAAATCTGCCCATTGTCAATAGGTGTACACCTTTCGGCGTAAAAATAAAAACTTCAAAAGAGGGGCAGGATTGCATTTCATTTAATTAACGTGGATTTTAGTTTGCGGTTAAATTTATTGCTCAAAGGCTTGCACCTATTGGTAGTGGGCACATTTAATACATTTAATGATCTTTTAATTCTAAATCATAATCTTATGGTTAGCAATTAAAGATATTGGTATATTCTTGGTAGTCCTTATGAATGAGATTTAATGATCATAACTTCCTTGTACTTATAAATTCATCCCTTAACCTATTTATTTTTTCACATTTATCTAATCATATTAATAAATTACTATCTAGCCATATGATTGTCACATTTGCATGATTAATAAAGATTAATATTCACTGAACCTTTTATTGCCACTTTTTATGAGATGTGAACCATTTAGCCTGCGTTAGATTTAAAATTATGACCATGTTTGGCCTACATTCAATTTTTAAAAAGTTATTATTTCCATATTATTAATAAATTCATTACTAACTAACGTTTCATATTATCCCCACCTTTTTGTGATCATATACCTACATATATTTACTGCCACGTTATTATTGGGTTCAATTTAAAATTAACACTAGTTGGTGTTTCATATCATGGCAATAGTTTTGTGATCATATACCTACACATACAATATCCATAGTATTATGGTAAATGGTTGCAGATGCATACTGCTATTGTAAATGGTTATGGATCGATTCGATACATTGGAGTACAATTAGTGATCAATATCCATATTATTATAGTAAATAGTTGCAGATTAAACAGATGCATTGGAACATAATCTAGAGATACTGGTATTGTAAATGGTTGTGGATCGATTCTATTTATTGAAGCACAATCAATGATCAGTATTTTTAGCATATTGGAGTGGGAAGAATACTAAGTGAGCAAAGAATCAAGCACGACGAGGTAAAATTTCTAGAATTGGTTTCCCTAAACCTAAATTACATTGAAATTTTCCATGATATGTTTTGTAATGTACAGTATATCCATCAAACATAAATATCAAATTTCGGGTAGAGGAATCAAAGAGACTGGTCTAAATTTCCAATAGACTCATCCTCTCATCTATGATTTGTATCTTTGATATGATTTAGGTTAACTCGGGAGAGATTTAGGTTTTATTGTTTTATGTTCTAAGTTTTATATTTGATATAATTTAAGTTTACTGATGAGGAAATTAGTTTTTAAGGTTTTATTTTATAATTTTTATATTTGATATGATTTAGTTTTAGTGACCAGGAATTTAGGTTTTACAATTTTATGTTTGACAGCATTATTAATGTTGAGAGCATTATTATTGATTATTAACGACTACTAACATATACTAGCACAGTCACAATGAACGGATATATCAAATTTTATTTACAAACCCTAATTAAAGTTTATGTTATTTATGTTAAAGTTAGGTTTAATAAATTAAATATGTCTTTCGGTGTTCATCAGCCACAATTTTGTGGCTATGCTAGTTACTCAACAATGTACGTTAAAAGTTGTTACGCCCAAAGGCATACACCTATTGACAATGGGCACAATTAATTACCTTTTAATCTAAAATTATAATCTGATGGCTAAAAATTGAAGATGTTGGCATATTCTTAGTCGTCCTTCCAAATCAATGAATGTGATTTACTCTTCATAACTTTCTTGTATTTTTTAATGCATCCATTAACTTGTTTACTTTTTAACATTTACCTAATCATATTAAGAAATTACTATAGCAGTATATGATTGCCACGTTTAAATGATTAATAGATTACCACTTTTAGATTTGCTCGCTTTCTTCCACTGTCCACGCATTTCATTTTCTGGCTTTCTTCCACTATCCGCTCATTTCATTTTCTGGCTGTAGACACGTTTCATTTTCTCGAGCTCGGGGCAGATCATCAAGCTTTTAGGGTTCCGACCATTAAAGTGCGGGAGCAAGCTTTGGCATCGCCTTTCGACATTCATTGATTGTGCTAGTAGTATAAACGTTTGACTCAAAATTGTTTTGGTTTTTTTTAATTATAATATTATTTATTTAATTTTGTTTGAAATTTGGTGAGAAATTATTGGATATATACATTTGGATTCAAAGTTGTTTTGTTTTTTTTATGATGATATTATTTATTTAATTTTATTTAAAATTTGATAAAAAATTATTAGATATATAAATTTGAATAATTAAATTTATATAATTCAAGTGTTTTAGAAAATTTTCAATATATTAAATTTATTTATATATTTTTTCAAAAACTCAATTTTAATAACAAAAAATTAAAATTGATTCCCCAAAAACAACAACAACAACCAAAAAAAAAATTAAACACCTATTTAAAATACTTTCACTACGCACATTTACTTAATGTTATTTCACATTTTTCAAAACACATTTCCTTTCACATTTGATTATTGTAATTGTAATGGGAAGCATGTGCACAATGCCTTTCCTTTTTCCATTTTTTTAATTTTTCTTTGACATTTCACATTATTTCATTGTTTCCAGCAACAATATTCATTCTGCTATGTAATTGTGGTTGGTGTATAAATAGTTTGATCTCAAAGCAATTTAAATTTAATTATTTATCACCGTAAATATTAGTAGTTTTTTATTTTTTTTTCATTTTAGAAGGTAGAAAAACTTATCATAACTCTACTCAGTTATCAACCAATAATAAGAATTATGCATTAATATTTTTCACTTTTTTATTTTTTAACATTTTTTTTTGAAATTTCTACATTATCTTATCATAACTTAATTATCAACCAATAATAAAAATTATAAATCAATCTCTTTCATTTTTATAAAAAAAAATATTTAAATAATTTTTATTTTTTTTAATCAAATTTCTTTCTTTTGACATTTCACATTATCCACTCTGTACCGTTTATCATGGCTTATGCGTCACAAGCTTTTCTAAGAGGTACAATGAGAGTTGTAATTGGAATGGAAAGCGTGTGCACAATGTCTTTGTGCTTTTTGCCGTTTCTTTTTAAAAACAATTTGACACTTCACATCATTCCCTCTGCTCCGTTTATCAGGGCTAGCCTCATGCATCGCGTGGAAATCTTTTTTAACAGGTTGTCAGACGGGCTCAGACCTGTTTGGAATTTTGAAGTAATAAGTTCTTGTTTGAATCTTTACACACATGTAGATATTCCAACCAAATATCTTAACTTTAATATTTACTAGCACAGCCGTGAGTACTCACGGCTGGTGAACGCCGAAACGCTTACGGCTGGCTTGTTCATCGAAGGAATGACGGCTGGTTTAACCAAACGGAATGTCAAAAGTTGCAACCCTAGATAATACAATACGAACCGAACAGACGGTAGTATTTCACATCCACGTCCACACAAATGAAACGGTAGCACATCCACGGGGCCATATGCATCTGTCCAGCTTCTTAATCGGGCCATACGCATCTGTCCAGCTTCTTAATCAGTGTTATTATTTCTTAATCACTGAACGTGGCAATTTGGTGATGAGCAAGTAATTTTTTAATCTTATTTAGTAAATGTGAAAAAGTAATTACATAAACGTACGCCTTTATAAATGAGCGGAAGTTAATTTATCAAAATCTCATCCATTGATTAGAGAGAACGACAAAGAATATGCCAGCATCTTCAATTGCCAACCCTAAGATTGAAATTTATGATTAAAAGGTGATTACATGTGCCCATTGTCAATAGGTATACGCCTTTCGGCGTAAATATTTCTTGTTTAAATGTTTTATGTTTTGGTAATTTTCACTCAAATTTAGTGATATAAATTTAAGCGAAAACTCAATTTTCAGTTGTTTAAATAGTTTTTTTTTTTTTAAATTCAAAATTATTTTTATTATATAAATTTATCACTAAATTTAAGTGAAAACTCAATTTTCAGTTGTTTAAATTATTTTTTAAAAATTCAAAATTATTTTTATTATATAAATTTAACTACTCAAAACTATAGATCCAACAATTTCTTGTAAAATTTATAACAAAATTAATTAAAAAAAAATTATAAAAACAAAATATTTAAACTAATGTAATAAACCACCTCTAAATTTTCTATATAATTTAAAAAATATATATAAATATAAAAATATAATAATTAAAATCAACATAACTAATTTAATTAATAAAAAATAAAATAAAATAATATTAATTTTGATTGAATAAAAAATATAAATAAAATAAAAACCAAATTAAAAAATATAAAATCAATGTAATGATGATAATAGGAAGAATGTTTCATCATCTTTTTTAAGATTAATAAAATTTATTTTTGAAAAAAATTAATTTAAATATTTTTTAACATATATTTATTGAAAATTTCAAAATTAATCAGTTTTTTAATTAAAAATATGCTATATACGTTTGAGAGATTTAATGATGGTGGTATCCACAAATTAAGAGATTGAGATTTAATGATGGTGGTATCCACAAATTAAAAGTCATAATTTAATATTATAACCCTCCCCATGTCATATGTCAATGTGCGTCCCGACACGACACAATGGCGTACCTAGTTTTGGTATTCCGCATGATGGCGGGGACGTTTGGGTATCTACGTTCATCAGCCACGGCTGAGCTAGTTATAATTAAACATGGCGAAAATGAAAGTGGAAAGGTTATTTAGGTTTTGCACATATTTTCAACATCTTTTGTATCATAATTTTTTGCAAATTTGTATATTTCAAGGTTGTTTTTTTTTATTAGTTTAACAATTAGTTTTACTATGGAGATCATTACTAATAATATTTATTTAGCTACTATGGAGATCATTACTAATAATATTTATTTAGCTATTTAAATTTATAATGTTATAAAAACAGTTTAATCAATCTAATTAGAAATTAGAAATTTTTGTATTATTTTTATTTCCTTTTATTAATGATATTATTGATATTCAAGGTTTTATTTTATCTTTTAATAATTAAGACCAACTTCATAATTTCTAGTTCAATTTCTCTTATTCATTTGGTGGCTACTACTCATATTGAAAACAATAACATAAAATATGAGTGTTCAAGTTTTCACACTTGAGTGCATGTTTTCACACTTCCTTATAAAGCTATTTTAGATTTGTGGATGTCGTATCTAATTTTTCTAATGGATACTCCACCCATCATCAAGGACTATTGAAACAATGATGTTTGAAAAGAGTGTTGAGGAAAGGTTTATAAAGATCAAATTTCAAATAAGAATATTGGGGAAAAGTGGACAAATACTATTAGTTGAAAATTAATGGGTAATTTGATGTTGAAAATTAATGAAAAATATAAAATAATAATAATTAAAGTATTGAAAAGATTAAATTTAAAAATGTAGTGAATTCAATCATAATTAGGCTATATATATATATATATATATATATATATATATATTAAGTTTCTACACACCAAAGCTAGGCTACCTAAAATTAAACTCAGACTTGGCACAAAGAGAGTCTATCTGGTGGTGGGGAAATCTTTGGAAGCTGAACTGCCCAACCAAAACAAGATTATTTATGTGGAATGTCTTAAACAACAAAGTGTCGACGTAGGATTTTCTACAGAAAATAAATATTTCTAGTCCAGAATGGTGTACTCTCTGTAAATCTGAAGGAGAATCTACATTACATCTCTTTCTGAATTGTCAGTGTACCATTAGAGTGTGGACTGAAGTTTCCAGGCTACTACAACTACACTGCAACTAGTTCGGGCAGGACCTGGAACAAGCTTGGAAGATTTGGTGGGCGTCCAGAATTTATAAGAGGCTTAGAGCCCTACCTCTATTGATCATTTGGGGTGTATGGTTGGCACGAAACGCACAAAGTTTCAAAGGTGTACCCTTGGCACCAAAGATTACAATGGCTAAGAGTTTAGCCATATTGACTCTTTACCCACCCAGGAGGTTAGAGTCAAGACTAGACAGTCACATGAGGTTGAGATTGACAAAACTTGTCCCTGAATTTTTTTTGATGGGGCCTCACAACACAACCGTTGTGGGGGTGGAGGAATCCTCTACTTATCAGATTCTCACTATTACTCTATGACCGCTGGCTTTGGGACGGGAACAAACAATTATGCCAAACTAATGAGCCTCAAAATACTCATTGCCTTCGCCATTGAAAAGGGTTGTAAATTCTTAAATGTTTTTGGGGACTCCTTGAATGTCATAAATTGGATAAGAGGCACACAAAGATGCACAAACACGAGACTTGCTACCTTAGTGGAAGATATGTTTTGCTTACAGACATCTTTTGACTCACTTATTTGCCAACATGTCTACAGGGAGAACAATAAAGAAGTGGACCGAAGGTCGAAAGAGGAGATTCATCTGGCTTTGGGCCAATGTAAAGTAACAGAAATTCAAAATGATCAAGCCTGAGAATATCTGCATCAACCTTTTTTTGAATGATCTCAAATAGATTGTCTCAATATAGAAAGACAAAAGAAAAAAAAAAGTACAAGCAACAAAGAATCCACATGGACACTATGTGCAAACAGTCCAACTTTAGGGACTCACTGAACTACATACAATATAAAATCAAACACAAAATATTTAAAGGGATCAGAAGACCTTTTGAAAGAGCAACTGCAGATATATAACTCAAGCTACAACAATAGAAATCAGATTATCAACTCCAAATGTAACAGGAATACACCAAAAGTGTATATGCAAAATATAATTTTGTTCTCAACTGATGAAATAAAATTACTCTTTTTTTCTTTGGAATATATATATATATATATATATATATATATATATATATAATCATGGCTTTAGAATCCATGCAAGAACAACCAACGTCAATGAAGATAATGGGGTAAGAAGATTTGCAAATTGTTTTTAGAATTATAGGTTATAAAAATGATTTAATATTGTTCAATTTATAAAGTCTTTCTATAAGGTCTAGGAAGAATGAGGAGACACTATAATCCATTTCCAGGTATGTGAACATTCTAATTTATGGCATTCAATGTGAGTTTAATGTGTTGAATTTTTATTTAGTGGAAGAGGCTTATCAAGTAGCCCTAAGGATTGAGGATAAATTCTTAAGGAAACAATATACCATGAGAAAATGTCTAGGAAATGGAAGAAAATTGTAATACCAATGTTTCCCCTATCTTGTAATTAATCATTAATTATAATCACCATGCTATTGCATGGGAACAATGTAAATGTATTATTTATATTTCCAATGACTGACTGTGGGCATGAATCCTTGAAGTATTGGCCATGATATCACTAGAGGAAAGAGTGAGGAAATAGTAGAGAGGGTTCATTATGTCAAAATGACCCAAATTGTCCTTGCTGAAATAATAAGCCTCATCCGGATCCCAAGGAAAAATCAGTTAATGAAAGAAAGGATGGTACTTGAACAATCAACTACCCCCGTGAATGAAAACATGGAGGGTATGGATGAGGAGACAAAAAACTACCATCCTGAAGTACCACAGAGTGTCGTCTTCCTATAAGCCCATACTGACTCGAGTTTCTTCTGATAGAAGGAACAAGATAGGTCTAGAGCCTTCCTCGGGAGGAGAAAGGCATAAAAAAGAATACACGCGAAGGAAGACAGGGAGGGAGACAATGTCCAAAGGGGGCGTGTGATACGTATATGCTAAGAGGAAGAAAGGAAAAGAATAAGGTGTTCTTGTTACTGGAGGGAACCCAAGAAAACCTGACCTGAGCAGAGGGTCATGATCTTGATGTTGAGGGAGCATCTAACAAACGTCACAGAGGTTATGATAGAGAAAGAATCTCCGAGAAACTGCAAAAGTTCTCTAGTGATATCATGGCTTGGCATGGGGGTGGCCAGAGTGCTAAGAATGAATGCCTTTGAGCCTATGGCTGAGTGGAAAGGTGAACACCCATAGTCAGTTGGTCGGTGATCGACTGTAATAGATAATTATTTTGTTTACCCTGTGCACTTGAATTGAAATGCATGATTTGAATGTTTGAGTTTGTTTATCTCTGAGTTAATTGGGTAATGTTGTGTTATCTATTTTTAGAGTTTATATGCATGTGTGTGCATTTCATAATTGAATGAATGAACCTTTGATGTTCTATAAGTTTCAATTGTTTCTCTTCTAAAATCCTAGTGTAGGAGTGCATAGTGGCCACACAAGGAGTGCAAAGGTAGAATTGTTTTCAGACTCAATATCTTGGGAGAGATAACATGAATTTTCATAGAGTGAGTGCAAGGAGTGCAAATATACTCATCTGGGTATAAAAAGCTCGAAGGAGAGGCCCGTGCAAAGTGTGCACAGGGCCAACACTTTGTGAAGTGTTGAAAGGATCTCAAGGTGAGTGAGCACAAGGAGTGTGACAGAGATTCTAAGTCTCAAGCTTAGGAGAAAGAGTGCAAAGCGTGCGCCAGAGCCTAAGTATTTTAAAGTTGTTGAAGCTCAAGAAAGACAACGAGATTTAGTTCTCGAAAGGGAGGATTTCTTTGTTTGGAGGATGAGCAGACGAGATCCATTCAGGAGGAGCCAAATTATTTCATGACCATTGGATTTGGAGAAGAAGCGTGGGTGTTAACCCGTTGAAGTCCTTCAGACTTCGCGAGTTCGGAGAATTTTGTTTGTTCGTCGTAAAGGAGGTGAATTCTTCGAAGTCCCAGAGCTCGAAGTTAATTTGGGCCATTGGTAGTAGAGGGACACATGTTCACAGATCAATGGTTATCCGGAAGTCTGGATTATTCAACGAAATCAAAGTGAAATGGCAAGAGAACGCAAGTTTCCTAAAGCTCCAAAGGCTAGAGAAAAACATGGTTGCTGGTGCAAGGTGCACTGTAAATAGATCGAGCATGGTTCAAAGTTCGGTGCTCTAGAAGATTTGAGGTGTGTTTCATTTTGGATCGAGAACTCCCGAATGCCCAAAGGACGGAGCAGATCTCGACCACCCATTGTTGAATACATGTGGACAGTTGGTCAATGTCCTTCGCGTGTTCGAAGTTGAGAACTCTAGAAGGAAGTGTGGTTTAATACATGGAAATCTCTGAAGCGCGGAGCCTAGAGAAGACGTAGGTCGTTGATATGAGGTAAGTGTCAGTCATCTGATATGCTAGTTCGGAGTTCGTGCATTCATAAGTATTGCGTGTTGGAGTGGGTAAAATCTCTGAATGTCGGAGTCGCAAAGTAACGCAGACCGTCGATTCGAGGATGCTTTGGGATCTCCCCTGACCATTATATCTAGGCCATGGTCAACCCGATGCTAACCACTCCGAGAGTAAGGAGGAAGTCACACCACGTATCCCCCAAATTCTAAAGTTACGAAGTAACAGAGGCCGTAGATCAAGGGATCTACGTGGATGTATATCGACAGGAGATTTAAGGTCGTAGCAATGCCATCAGTCTGGAGTGATGTGGCATAGTGACGTCATCCAGGGTGATGTGAACCCATGATTAATGTGACACATGTCACCTGGATTCGTACATTTCACAGGCCCTATGTGCCCATTAAAATGTGGCACGTGTCACCCACTATAGGGGCCATGTGTCATCTCTACCTTGTCGTGTGTCACCCTATCACTCACCTGTTTGGTCCATTTGGTGAGTGGAGTGCTCGGGACCCACTTGGCCTTGCCTTCACGTTTAGCATATCACCACATGTGATGGAGGACCCTTTGAGAGTCCGAAACTTCGGGACTCTAGATGTTTGGGATGCAGTGTCGTGGGTGATTTGAAAGGCTTGGAGGCCGAAGCCACGTGGATATATTCCAGACTCCTTCGTGAGTTCAGGAATTCTGGACTCTGGAGGACATGCATGCAAAAAGGAAAAGGGGCGTTCAGTGTCAAACTGTCGAACGTCGAATTCCCCTCTAACCTGAGTGTTATATGAGGATCAAGTCCCACCATTGGATTGGATGATGGATGGACCTTCTCTACGGGAGGTAGGAACTTGGAGATGGCACAAATGATATGGACCCACGTGGGCGCCATGTGGCCCTCAACTAATAATGCTCGAAGAACTTTTGGAGGCCATAAATTGCAAACCAGAGGTCGGATTTCAGCCTGGTAGCAGTCGTTAGAAATCTACGGGAAAGTAGAAGAGGATGAAGACCTTGGGAAAGAGATTCAAGATGATTAGAGTAAGAAAAATTTTGATGCCCCATCCCTTGAAAGGGTACTTCGGGGTCGGGTGTGTTACAAATTGGTATCAGAGAGGGAAACAACACTTGGCATGCTTGGACTCATGAAATATTCAAGTGATTATATTTGCTTTCTTAGAAAACTTTAAGGGAGAGGGCACCCTGCCCTACCCTATCTAGTAGAGCATGATTCAAACAGAGGCCTGGATGGGCCAGGGAACACTCATAAGACTAGTTTACCAAGGCTAATATGAACTTGTTTAGAATATTTTTGTCGTACGCAAATTATCTGTATAAGTTCCTTGAGGAGAAGGATGCAGATTAAAATTCAGTTGGGATTTTACCCAACATGATTGAATCATGCTAGACGATGGCAGAAGAAGACTATCATTTCTTTTGGGAAATGATGGTCAGTCCTACAAAATTGGGATTATGCCAAGGGGCATTAATAATAAAACTCGAATGCAAATGGCATAAACTTGTTTTAAGGAGTATTTGATTTCAGAAGGAAAATGGACTGAATAGGTGGCAAGAATTTCCTGAAAGTGGTCTTATGAATCCTTTGTTAAATTAAAAGTATTGAATAAATGAAGGATTTGGCATTGGGAGTCCAATCCTCCATGACTAGAGACCTTAGGAAAATATGCTAGGTCAACCTACTTGACCTGTTATAAATGAAAAATTTCCTACTGGGGTAATCCCTCTTTGAAAAATATGGTCATGTCATAGATCATATGGTTGGTGATGATCTGACTATGGCAGCATAAGTAAAATGTTGATGATGTTGAGTACATAGTGCCTTGTGAAAATAAGGTAGAATGCTTAATGGAATGTTGATCCCGAATGTGGTAAAAGAAGCATTGGGATACTTCTAGATGACCAATGGATCAGGTTGACATCCAGAGGTGGATGGTGGCCATAGGTATATGGATTGGTACACTCATATAGCTATAAGAGGGATTTTAGGAAAAGAATCCCTTGCAGAGATTTGATGACCAAGAGTGAATTGAGGCATGAAGAAGAGACTAGGAATGGTTATCTTACTACCTTGAGTGATACAATAACTACCCATTTGAATTATGAATTATGGAAGGTTTTTACAATAGAAAGGGAAAACATGACCCTTGTTGGTTATTTCCATGTAGAGGGGGCAACATCAGAATGAATTATGGCTGTGAGACTGGTCATATGATTGACTTTAATATCTCACTAAAGAACACTAATATTAAAACTAAAATATCAATGTGAATGGACGAGCTAAAAAAGGGTGCAAGTGATGCACCTACATATATACCAATATATGTATACATGCTTAAAATAATAATATGACTACAAGCTCTCAACTAAAAGGGAAGCTCAATGTTGAGTGTCTCTATGACACTTTTCATAAGAATGATTGGAATATCCTTGGGACAAGGATTTGGAAGTCTGATATGTCGATATGTATAAATGACATGGAAAGGGTACAAACCATGAGCTTGCATGATGAAATTTTGGCTATGTTTGTATATGCTTGAGTGAAGGGATTTAATGCATTGTGAGGTTTCTTGACATGATGACTAATATTAAGACCAAATAGATATGAGGGAAATGTAAGACAAGAATTTCACGTGCCAATATTAAATGAATACCATGGATGCATGGTTGACTCCATTCAGAAGAGTCATGAAAGTTTTGTTTTGAATGATAGCTTAAGAGGAATGTGCTCCATTCCCTCATGAAAGGCTAGTATAAATAGCCGAAAGTGTAAATGAGAAAGGATGCTCTATTGTCAAGATAAGAGGAAAAATGAGTATGCCTTGAGGATCACATGAGAATGATTGTGAACAATGATGAGTTGAATGATTTTAAAGTAAATATGTATGTGAGTGGTTAAATATACATATGGTAACTAGACATAGGCTTATGATTATGCATATGGTTAAGTACATCATGGATGTAAGTTAACAAAAAAAGGAATAGGTGTGGATAAATAATCTAGTTGCATAACAAAGATGCATGCTTATATTCCTTATGGAAATATTTGGTAAACAACTGAAGCTAACTTGAGGTTGAGGCCATCACAGATAGTGAAGGATATGCAATAAGGAAGTTGCATGCTGGAGGAGTCCCTTGTGGAGGAATTGTGTGAAGTATTTGTTAGGAGAATAGAGTCACCACCTGAATGACTACTGAGAATTGAGCAGTGGACTATATATATATATATACAAGGAACCGTGTGAAGTCTGTGTTAGGAGAATAGAGCCACCACCTTAATGACTACTGAGAATTGAGCAGTATAATTGGACTGCAAGTCCACTGCTCAATTCCCAACAATCATTAAGGTGGTGACTATGTTCTCCTAACAAATACTTCACACAGTTCCTCCACAAGGGACTGGATTACATTCTAAAATAAAATGTATGAGTGGAAAACTAACAAAGAAATGTTGACCATTCTGATAACCAGATGGTAATGTGCAGAGTGCACAGATTCATGATTCATTATGAATAACAATTTTTCTATTGGAGCATGCTTATGTATCCAATAGGTTAGGGTGAGCCTAACCAAGGTTTTTCAAGGAAAAGAACAAGAAGATGCCAACAAGGAGTAGATTGCATAAGCAAAGAAGGAGAAAAAGGGGATACATTTCTCACTTTAAGGACTCTGAATTGTTTAACAGAGTTGTAAGCATTAAAAGAGAAACTATGAACACAAATACAACTGGTAAAAGGAAAATAAACCAATGAGTATGTTTAAATGAATCGGCTTGGTTAAGCCATGTTAAGTAAAGGCGGTGAGGCCTTGGAATAACTCAGCTGGACTGAAATTCCCAAGCAGTGTAGAAGGAGTTGCAAAAGGGGTATATCCCTTAACTCCTTTATTGTTGTATATTAAGTTTTCTCTAGGATGGGGAATTGGTGTGCTGATGAAAGTAAATCTTTTGACACCATAGTGATGATGGTTGTATGCCTGTAGAAACAATTGATAATTTTTGGTGTTGCAATCATGAAAAACATTAAGGATAATGTGACGAAGTGCATGAAGATACGTTATGACATATCCGAAAATGTTTTACTGACTAGAATTCTATGATCCAAGCCTTTTTATTTTACATGATGACTAATATATTTGTGATGTATGTCATGTATAGAAGGAAATTGAAGCTGTTGAGAAAAAGAATTGCCAATGATGGACAACCTCAAGCAGAGGAAGTCTATGCTAGTCAAGGAAGAGTTATAATCCTTGCAAGAAAATGCATGAGTAAGGAGTACTGTGAGTACAACGACCAATCTAGGGATATTGGGAATAAAGGTGCTCATAGTTAGCACATTGCATGGAATGCATTGAGGAAATACATGTTTGCATAAGAGGACAAGCAATGGATTGCCCATTAAGGAAGGAGGACCTTCCAATACTCTACTTGAATTGTAGAAGTGTTAAAGAAAATATAATTTTTGGGTGGTCACGAGTGTTGACACCCTGATTATTGATGAAGGAAGAATGTTTGGGTGAATTCAAGAGAAACTTTTTAGTTTCATATGTGTTGATTTGGGATCGTGATTATCATGTAGCAGGTAGCATAGTCCTATTGTAAGAGTGAATGAGAATGATTAAACCTATGGTGAAGAGGTTGGTTGAGCCCCAACAGACCATGGCAAGGTGCTTTTCATAAGTATGAAAAACTTGAACCCAACATAATGGTACATTGGGTATGGGTGTGGCCATGAATATTGGTACACTGATTAAATTCAACTGATATTTGAGTTGCATTTGGAAAAAATTGGCATGTTGGGAAGGATGCATATGTAAATAACGATAATTCGTTTTTCTTTGTACCCTCGAATAGATGAAAATAACTTGGACTGTTAGTATGCATAGTTCTAAAAATACAATGTGTAGGAAAAATAACAATTTGTTTAGCTAAGGAATGTTGAAATTGTAGGAAGAAAAGGGTCTTGGATATGGCGATATTGTAAGCCCATAAGGAAGACCAATTGCATGCTGAGATAAACTACTATGGTGAGGAAAGTCCCATACTTGTGAATTTGGTTCTTGTACAGAACAGATATGAAAATAAGTTTGGAATTTGGAAATCTGTGGGTAACAGATTTGTAAGAAAATTTTGAATTTGAAATTAATGATAATATCTCATAATTTATGTATACATGTGAAACAGGTGAGATGAAAAATATTTGTCTCGGGAGGATAGGTGAAGGTTGTCAAGATGGAAGGCATGAAAAAGGCTATTGTTGATACAAGAGAACCCTATGGTAAGCGATGATCGCCCTAGAATATGTTGTGTTGTGGCAACATAAGCCAGAGGGACGCCTCGACAGAGCAAGTCTAAGGGATGCATCTACTATAAGGCTTAATGAAGTCTTTAGAACTCTTCATGTGTGAGAAATCCTTGGAAAGGCAAGATGGATCACCCGAGGAAATGTATAGCAGAAAAGGGGATGCTTGAGCCTGGTCTTGGTCCTGGAGGGTGAGTGACTGCAAGGGAGAGGAGACTTTGATAATTCTTATAAACTATTGACTGGGATCATGCGCACAATGGGTATGTCAAGGAAAAATAGTGAGTTGATATAACAAGACGACCATGTGGATGCAAATTCAAGAACTGGACAGATAAGTGTTGTTCTATATTATGAAATTTTCCTCTTGAATTTTACACAACAATAAAATGTTTTCGCATGTAATTGTGATTAATATGCTTGTTGTCCAAGATTATTGAAGGCAGGTGATGAAGGCCAAGATCCTGGAAAGGACCTGACCAAGAAAGAGGATCAAGATTTCTGAAGCAGCTGAATGACAAAGGCATGACATGTGTTACTGAGCAAGAACACCGAGAACGGTGTTCCTTTTAGGGGGGAGGGGATTGTAATACCCCTGTTTCCCCCATCTTGTAATTAATCATTAATTATGATCACCATGCTATAGCATAGGAAAAATGTAAATGTATTATTTATATTTCCAATGATTGACCGTGGGGGTGAAGACTTGAAGTACTGGCCATGATATCACTAGAGGAAAGAGTGAGGAAACATTAGAGATGGTTCATTATGTCAAAATGACCCAAATTCTCCTTGCTGAAATAATAAGCCTCATCCAGATACCAAGGAAAAATAAGTTAATGAAAGAAAGGCTGGTGGTTGAACAATCAACTACCCCCATGAATGAGAACATGGAGGGTTTAGATGAGGAGACATAAAAATTCCAACCTGAAGTACCATAGAGTGCAGTCTTCTTATAGGCCCAGACTGACCTAAGTTTCTTCAGACAGATGGAACATGACAGGTCCATAACCTTCCTGAGGAGGAGAAAGGCATAAAAAGAATACACGTGAAAGAAGACAGGGAGGGAGACCGTGTCCACGGGGGGCGTGGGATATAGATATGCTAAGAGGAAGAAAGGAAAATAATAAGTTGTTCTCGTTATTGGAGGGAACCCAAGAAAACCTGGCCTGAGCAGAGGGTCACAAGATTAATGTTGAGGGAGCATCCGATAAACCTCACAGAGGCTATGCTAGAGAAAGAATCTCCGAGAAACTGCAAAAGTTCCCTAGTGATATCATTGCTTGGCACGAGGGTGGTCAGAGTGCTAAGAATGAATACCTATGATCCTATGGTTGGGTGGAAAGGAGAACACCCATAGTTAGTTGGTCGATGATCAACTGTAATAGATAAGTATTTTTTTTACCCTGTGCACTTGGATTAAAATGCATGATTTGAAAAATGCATGATTTGAATGTTTGAGTTTTTTTATCTCTGAGTTAACTGGGTAATGTTATGTTATCTATTTTTAGAGTTTATATGCATGTGTGTGTATTTCATAGTTGAATGAATGAAACTTTGATGTTTTATAATTTTCAATTTTTTCTCTTCTGAAATCCTGGTGCAAGGAGTGTGCAATGGCCATGCAAGGAGTGCGAAGGTAGAATCATTTTTAGATTCAATAACTTAGGAGAGATAGCATGAAGTTTCGTAGAGTGAGTGAAAGGAGTGCACATATACTTGTCTGAGTATAAAGGGCTCGAAGGAGAGACCCATACAAAGTGTGCACAGGGCCAACACTTCGTGAAGCGTTGAAAGGATATTAGGGTGAGCGAAAGCAAGGAGTGCGCGCAAGATTATTCTAAGTCTCAAGATCAAGAGAAAGAATGCAAAGCGTGTGCCAGAGCCTAAGTATTTTAAATCTGATGAAGCTTAGGAAAGACAACGAGATTTATTTCTCAAAAGGGAGGATTTCTTTGTTTGGAGGATGAGAGGACGAGATCCATTTAGGAGCCAAATTATTTCACGACCATTGGATTTGGAGAAGAAGCAAGGGTGTTAACCCCCCGAAGTCCTTTGAACTTCGCGAGTTTGATGAATTTTGTGTGCTCATCGTAAAGGAGGCAAATTCTTTGAAGTCCTGGAGCCCGAAGTTAATCTGGGAAATTGGTAGTAGAGGGACACATGTTCGCTGATCAATGGTTATCCAAAAGTCCATATTATCCAGCGAAATCGAAGTGAAACTGCAAGAGCGTGCAAGTTTTTTGAAGCTTTGAAGGCCGAAGCAAATCCTGACCATTGGCATCGGGTGCACGTGGTGAAAAATCATGTGTGGTTCAGAGTTCGATGCTCTGGAAGATCTGAGGTGTGTTTACTTTTGGATTGACAACTCCCGAAGGCCTAAGTAGATCTCGACCACCCATTGTTGAGGACACGTGGACTATTGGTCAAAGTCCTTTGTGTGTTCAGATTTCAGAACTCCAGAAGGATGTGTGGTTCAAGGCGTGGAAAGATCTGAAGCCTGGAGAAGACATAGGTCGTTGATCTAAGGTAAGCGTCAATCGTCCGATCTTCTAGTTCGGAGTTCACACATTTAAAAGTATTACATGTTGGAGTAGGTAAAACCTCTGAATGTCGAAGTTGTGAAGTAACATGAACCGTCAATCCGAGGATGCTTAGGGATCGATCTGATAGTTAGATCTAGGCCATGGTCAGCCCGACACTGACCACTCTGGGAGTAAGGAGGAAGTTACACCACGGATCCCCCGAATGACGAAGTTACGAAGTAACGAAGGTCGTAGATCAAGGGATCTATGTGGACGCATCTCGACTGGGAGATATAAGGGTGTATGAAGTCCATCATTCTGGAGTGATGTGGCACAGTGACATCATCCAGGGTGATGTGGACCCATGATTGATGTGCCATGTGTCACCTGGATTTGTACGTTTCATAGGCCCTATGTGCCCATTTAAATGTGACACATGTCACCCACTATAGGGGCCATGTGTTATCTCTGCCTTTCCATGTGTCACCCCTGGCACTCACCTATTTGGTCCATTTTGCGAGTGGAGTGCTCAGGACCCACTTGTCCTTGCCTCCATATTTAGAATATCACCACGTGTGAGGGTGGACCCTTCGGGAGTCTGAAACTTCGGGACTTCAGAGGTTTGGGATGCAGTGTCATGGGTAAGTTGAAAGGCCCAAACATCAGAGCCACATGGAGAGATTTTGGGATCCTTTGGGAGTTCATGAATTTGGGACTCCAGAGGAAATGCATGCAGAAAGGAAAAGGGGTGTTAAGTGCCGAAGTGTCAAACGCTGAATTCCCCTCTAACCTGGGTGTTAGATGATGATCAAGTCCCTCTATTGGATTGGATGGTGGATGGACCTTCCCTATGGGAGGTAGGAACCTGGAGATGGCACGAATGAGATGGACTCACGTGGCCCTCAACTAATAATGCCTGAATAACTTCTGGAGGCCATAACTTGCAAACCAAAAGTCAGATTTTAGCCTGGTAGCAGTCGTTAGAAAGCTACGGGTGAGTAGAAGAGTATGAAGACCCCATGTATGGGATTCAAGATGATTAGAGTAAGAAAAATTTCGATACCCCATCCCTTGAAAGGGTACTTAGGGGTCAGGTGTGTTACATAAATAGTAGAAAAAAAAAAAAGTCGAAGAAGGTGGAAGCAAATCCATTACCATGGAAAAGATTGCTGGAAAAATATTTGATATTGATAGAAGAAGAAGTCGGTTAGAAAGAGGAAAAGGTTGATGAGGAAAATTTGAAGGTGTTTTCTTCAGATGTGGGAATTTAAATGCCAAGAAAATTTGAAGGATGGAAGAAGACAAGAATGGAGAATTAATATTGTTGAAGCAGAAGTAGTTGTAGCAACAACTAAGGTGGTGGAATTGAGAGAGGAGAGGGAATAAAATTTGACAATGAGGAAAATGTTGTTGCAACTTGACAACGAGATTGAGAAAAAAAAAATGAAAAATAGGAATATACTCTTCAAACAAATTGTAAGAAGAAGGTAAGTGTTGTAATTTAATTATTGACGGTGGTAGTTCAAAACATTTAGTGTCTAATGAACTTGTTCACAAATTGAAATTTAAGTGTACACCTCGTATAGAAGCATACAAAGTGTCATGGTTACAAAATGGGAATAGGGTTATTGTGAGGGAGAAACACTTGATTCATTTTAACAAGCAAGAGTGTCTCTTCCCATTTACCAAGAATATATAATCCTACAAGAAAGAGGCTCTCACTTTTGTATCAAAATTGTCACAAGAGGGAAACAAAACTAGTCATAGCTTGCACTTCAAGCTCTAAAGGGAAAAGTATGCCATGATCAATAAAAAATATTTCCATCCATATTATGTCAAGCAATAGTTGAGTAAAATCCATATCAATGGTAGAAATCTATCCAAAGTATCATTATGTTGAGTTTGGAAATGCTACCAATAGATTTGACTTTGATGCCAAGGTTGACTTAACAAAAGGAAGGGTTAGATAGGATTTAGTTGGGTTGTTCCTTATCCATTCCCATAAGAGACAAAATTGAGAATTTGGCCACAATATACCCTAAAAGTTTAGTAATAGGAATATAAATGAAATGCTAGGTGAAGGAATGAGACTTTTCTAACCCTAAATCATGGCCACTAAATTAAACTATGAGTTGGATAAAGGGAGAAACAAACAAATTTAATTTACATGCAAGAGAAAATACAAAGTGCATCATAATCATTGATTATATTTAACAAGGTTTGCATGCATTCTCATGAAACTCAAAACCACCATTACTCAAGCAACACATGCACAAATGAAGGAAAACTAATGGTTATTATAGTAAGTTGAGGATGACCTCTTTCCATTTTTTCTTTGAAGTTTATGGATGAGMTTTATCCATGGTAKCCTCTACTTTCCAAGTTGCACCCTTTCAAACCAAAAACTAATTCCAATAGATCATGCTCTCTCAGATAGCGATCACAGTTGAACGGAACTCAAATCAAGTGTTGAAACTTGGATCCCCTTTAGATTTGAAAGCTAAAKGAATAGGCTTAAGCATATAACTTGAATTATGCATCCMCCCTACCATAATTCACTATGTTTATACTAACAAAATTAATCATTGTTGCATGCAAACAAGGATTTTACRTTAATGGTGCCAAATCRGACTCTTGCAATGCACAACACATAAGGGTCAATCAAACCATGAAATGGTATATGGATCCAAGATTGAAAAACAATGGATTTTCCCTTCACCCCTCCACCATGGATATGTGTGAAAGTCATGACTCATTTCCCAAATTCAATATTTCAAAACTACATATATTAAGGTGTTGTTATTGCGATGTTGGCCTTGAATTAAGTAGTTCCAATTTTCATAACCTTGCAACGTACCAATGAATATAAACTTGGATGGTGATCCTCTATGTGCAATGTTATCCTTATAGGATTTATTTGCAATGAGTTTCTTTACTCATGGATTCCATATCATACTTATATGTGATAGTAGGGCTTTAGACTTGGAGAAATTTTGTAGACATATTAACAGGGCTATCTTGTTGCATGTGATCAAGTTTAACTTAAACCAACATATAGAAGCATAGAAATAAATGTTATAAACATCCACCATTTCAAGCTATTTATAAGCATTACAACTACATATCATCATAATTAAAGACTAATATAAAACTTGTACTTCACCTCCGTACACCAACCACTTGCATTTCTTTCATGAAAACATAGGCAACCATGAATTAGATAAACATATATCACAAATGAAGCAATAATTACTAGTAATAATGTGAATTCCATCATGAAAGTTGATGTATCATAGGCTCATCGGGAAAACCACACATCAATAAACTGTGATAGATCCATCATTATGATATTAGTGCACACTAGGAGGATGCCCTATAATACCTAATGGGTGATTTTGATTGAACCAAGGTGATATTAATACATCTTAGTGTTCTAAAGGCATCTTGAAAATTTTGGCTAGGTAGCTTCATTGAAAAAAATTGCAATCATATGTGTGTTGACCATTTTTAAGGTCAACAACACCTCCTATGATTTATCCATAATATACACATTGAGTAGATGAGTCAACACATCTGTATAGGGTTTTATTTTGACTCCATCCTTGAAGGAAACATGCTTAAAAAATGATGACACCTTATGGTCCACCACTCCTCCACATAATTGTAGTACCAAAATGATGGTTGAATCTTTGCATATGTTATACTCAAATAACAAATATTGGTCCTTATTTGTTTACCCTCAAAATGAAGGAACCACTGATCCATGGGAATTCCCTATAAAAATTCTAGTTTATACTTAATATCTACCACATAATTGGTGGAATTCATCGAAAATAGTAAGGTATTCCCAATGAGAGACTTAACCATGATCAAAATCTAGCATGTATAAAAGGAGTTTCACTAAACACTTTTTGAGAAGTCCTATCCCTCAAGGTTTTCATTTAATAAACACCCAATGGGTAACAATGTGCCTCATAACAAATTTACATGATTATGTCAACTAAGCAAAAATGACATAATCCATTCATCATAGAATAAGAAAGTAATCCACATACAATTTCTTTTGAAAGGTCTATCAATATCTTAGCTCAATAATCTCCTAGCATCTTCTGTATGTAGGTCTTGTTTTCTTCTAAAAAATATAGCTATAGTGTTTTAGGGTTAATGTCCTTAATATTATTTATGAATCACATTATAAATTGATCACAATAGCGATTCCATGATCATTAAGGTTATAGAAATCATCTAAAAATGATTCTTTAGTCTATAAACTTCTCGCTTCATTATTTTCATATGCATGGATACTCAAAAGGTCACAAGGACTTCAAGGACTTCAAATGTACACACCACTAACCTTAAGTACAAAACATGATATAATCCATCATAATCTAGAGGTGAATACCTTAAAACAATCATTAATATATTCATAATAGTTACACAGTAACCTATGCATCACATTCACACATGTTTAAAGGGGTGGGGGAATGAATGCATTTTCCCTTCAAGTAGGTCAATTAAGGACTAAAACATGAACCATGCCAACTCATAGATTATATAACCATCTTTAAAAATCCATTAATAACATTCACAAAATATTCCAAACCTTATGATGCACAACAAGCACAATTTTGTTAGGGTATGGAGGATTTGAGTAGCTCTTTCTTTAAGGACACAATTTCAAAGAAATGATATATATATATATATATGGTGACACTAAGAAGGTTGAAGATGAAAAACACTTTCTCTTAGATTGTCTAGTCTATACTCATATTAGATCTCATTTTCAAAATATTGATCACACTACCAACCTTCCTAACCTCTTAACTCAACAAAAGTATGGTGATCTTGGAAAGCTTCTCTTAATGCTTTTTGAGCACAGAAACAAAATTCTAAAGAATCACA
>ML797143.1:56011-79825 GCA_009831015.1 Picea engelmannii
AAAAGAATTAATGTATATAGCCATACTTTTTATAGCTATATACATTAAAGTATGACGACTAGTTATTATCTGTCAAGAGTGGACATGTACAAAAACTAGACAAGTTGGGCAACTAGTGAAAGATGCTAAGCTTATTAGTCCCTATCATAGGCATAGAGGGACTATAGCGATCGATAATTCGTTGACTTCATATTAGTTTGTCTTTTGACCACAAATATTTTCATAATCTTTATTGTTGGAGCTAAGGAACTAAAAACATTGATTTTTATATACTAAAAAGTACCATATATGTAGTGATTTGATTGGATAATAGATTGAAGGTCTTATTGCCGGCTTCACTATTCCCAATGTTTTATATGTTAACATATCCAAACTTTTTTATCGTGTACAGTCTTTTTGAATCATATATTTTTCCTATTTATTGCTTGATGGTGGATTAATGCTAGCATTAATTCAAATGTTTGTCTTAGCATTTTCTGCTAGTTAAATTTATGCCAATGTTTGATATGCTAGCATATCCAAAGTTTGTCCTTCGAATACATTCTCTATTGTTCGAACTATTATTACATAAATTATAATAAAAAAAATTTGCTACATCAGAGACCTGCCACATTGCATTTTTTCTTAAATGTTTACAGAGCATTTCTAATAGATTTAAATGTTTACCTAACAGGCTTGGCAGCGTTGAATGTTACTTAGCAGGCTTGTTACAATACATTTTCTTTCTCTTTTTTATTTTATATGCAATGTTCTCTGTAGTCAATTTGGGCAATATTGTGCTTCAACGACATTGTTGGTTCATTGGTTCATGCTTGCTTCTTCCATCTCCATTGATTTCTTATTTATCTGTTGTTGTTGTTCTTGTTTGCCTATTCGTCTTGTTGCAGTTTGCACGTTTGGGGTTCTGCAACTATGATTGGAACTGCGACATTCCTGGGGGACTGGTTGTTTCTTGCTTCTTTGTTCGCTAGATGTTGTTTATTGTTGTTTGATTCGACTTTGCAGGGTTTGGGTCCTGCGGCTACAGTTGGGCCTTTTGGTGCTTCTTAATTGGGTTGTTATTTGTTGCTTGCTCTTCTTTGCCTAAGGTTTGCAATGTTGGGGTGTTGCATCCATAGTTGGATCTGTTGTTACATTTTTTGCATTTGAATCCCCATAAAATACTATTAAGATAAAACAACATACAAAATTTTGCAGTCGATGTAAATTGCATCTCTTACGCCTTCAACCAGAGTTTGTCAGCATCCAACTATATTTCATAGTTGGCGACGCTTTTCCCATGGTTTATGTTTTACTATGGTTTAATAGTTATGAAAATAAATTTTGTTGTCTGAGTGATATAGTTGTTCTCTCCCTTTTTTTTTCCTCTTGTAAACTTTCCCATTTTTTACCTTTTGTTCTTCCGCTCTATTATGCATTTCTGGTTCTATACTTTCTCACGTTTCGGTGCTCGTGATTTCCCGGTGTGGCGAACTAAAAAATCGTTATCTCCATCTATATATTCACATCACGATTCTGACCGACCTCCATTCGGTTGCATACTTAGCCAATTTTATGAACGTGGCTTTGTGGATAGGTGCTATCGAACTATGGTATCTCGTGTTCGGTGTATATATCTTGCACCCAGAACTTTTGTGCTCTACAATTCGACCCCGTAGTCCTCGAACTCATAACCATGCCTCTGCTCATGATGATTTTTTCTATCCTCCCTAACTTTCATACTTAGTTGAGTTTTCAAAGTTTGGCAGGTTGACGCCTTTCCGGGTTCATAAAAGTTTAAAATCATTTGTCGCTCCCCTCCATCCTCGCTACCTTCTGCCCTTCCCAATAGACATAAATTATTCTTTCAAAAGTCACAACCGACCAGACGGGTTCGGAAATATTGGCCTTAACGAGCAAAAATCTCAAGGACATCTCCCATTAAAATGAATAGACATGTGAATATTATGGGATCTGGTAATTTCTTTTGCTTGCATTTTGAATTTGAAAAAAAAAAAAAATATTGGCTCTTTTAGTTTTTTAAAGGCTTCATCATAGTAATAGCGCAATACTGTACTACCTCGTTGTCATCCATGAATGTGTCACCCACAGATGCCTTGACGTCATGTCCCTCTTTAATATTGTGCATATGTTAGATGTCAGATTTGAGAATCTGCTCAGATATGGGAATGTTAATATGTGTTATTAGTCACTATTCAACTTACATATTTGAAAAGATTGGCATTAATAAGAAAAATTATTGAGAGCGTCTGTCATTAAAATGAATTCACCCAAAATCTACGGAAGATCGTGCTGTCATCCTCCAGTGTTGCTTTTAAATACTTATTGCCATTTCTCTCTATCATCAAAGAGTTTGGATTTAGGGTGCCTTCGTTCTAATGTTCCTAGTCATGGACATGTAAGACAACTTAGAGATGTGATTGAGGCCCAAATGAAAGAAGAGAGACTGGTTTTATGTGATGTGAGTTTTGAGCCAAAAAAAAAATCTATTATCCAACAGAAACTCAAATAGGGGAAAAAAAAAGAACAAGTATCTTCTGGTTGGTGTTCTCCCTGTATTCGATGCTTTGGTTGGTTGAAAAGCCTGACTAGAGATTTGTTTGTTGATCTTCTTTGTTTTCTTGCTTGGATTTGGAATGGATTTTCAAGTCACACACAAAATACTTCTTCATTGAAGTATATAGTTTCTTCCAACAACACAGATTTGGCAAGTGTATGGAATTCTATAGAGAACACAAGAATTTGTCTTCGTCAGGGGCGTCACACTTATCGTGGCTTGTAAAATGGTCTGTGATTTTCGTAAATGATGCAAAATATTACTCCATTTGCGAACGTACCTAGAAGCCAGTAACAAAAACTGCATGGGCGGATAAAACGACATATTATAACTACATAAGTTTCTATTTCAAATTTTGCTAAGCTACTTCTGGGTGTGGTAACAGACTTGACAAAAAGACATGTTATTTGTCAAAGTTTGTTTGTTTTCCTCTGGATGTAGTTACAGACTCCACATATTTGGCGTCACCTTCGAACATTCCAGACCTTTCTGTGGGCCGCCATGTCTGCCACCACTATGACGAAAAATATATTCTGATGCGATCTGTAGCATTTGATACACTTGCCAGACCTATGTTGATGCGATCTACAACATTTCATACACTTGCCAGACCTATGATGCCGGAAGAAGTCATGTACTTCAACAAAAGAACATTTTGTAGCTGGCTTTGACGTTCCTTCCAATTTACTGTAATAAAACAAAGAAGTTCAACATACAAATCTTCAGACAGGCTTTTTAACCAAACAAATGATTGAATACAAGGAGAATAACAATCACACCATACTTGAATTTTTTTTCTTTCCCATAATTGATGTCACATAAAACGACTCCCTCAACTTTGAATTGGGCCTGAATCACATTTCTAAGTTGTCTCGGATGTCAATGGTCAGGAACATTACAAGGAAAGCACCTTAAAACCCAAGTTTTCGACTACGGAGGGAAATTAATACTTAACAAAGAATGGAATGTTGAATAACCAACCAATGCAAGTAGGCCATATCTAGAAGAGACAAGTTATTTAAAAAACAAGGATAGAACTAGTTGGAAGCACCAATTAATTCCAAGACCCGAAATTGATGTTCAACTCGTTTTTTTACGAATAAAGGATTTGATCATCAAGAAGAATGTCAATAAGCTTCATCATTGTACATATTTTTTATTGGTCAGTGGCAGGCCAAATCACAATCATTGTGGCAAATAATATTAGTTGTATTTTGTAACCCATCTTATTTGAATATAGAATATTTGTGGTTTTTTTTTTTTATGGTGTTTTCCAATCTTTGGTATTGGTTTTCATTTTGTTTTGTACCTTTTTTTCTTTGTGTTGTTAAACATGGACAACAAGCTTTTCTTTCTGTTGTCCAATACTTCAATTTAAATAAAGGCTACTATGTTCGTTCCTTACATTTTACATGGAAGAATAATTTCTCATAGGCCATACTTATGTGGTGCCGACCCTATACTTAAAGAAATAAATTGGAGGACTCGTCCTGCTTTCATTCTTCGGGTCCCGTAAATAGAATGAATTAATGACTTACAACAAGGCAACTCAAGTGTTGACGCCATGTTCCTGTTCAATATCTTGCATATATTGTAGCTTCTTCTATTTGATAATATTCGTGCGTATATACTAATATGAGTACTATTGGAATAAATATAAAAACTTCCTCTTAGCCAAAACAATATAAAAATGAACTCAATTGTTTATTGTTCCGTGATATACATCTTACACTCAAAACATCTATGATATACAATTCCACCACGGGTTCCTTATATACATTAACTTCGCTCAAAGTATCTGTTGCTGCCTTCCATCCCCACCAACTTCGCGTCCTTCCTAATATACATTAACTATGCTCTTACTAGTGACAACTAGACACACTAGTACAAAAGAATTGGCACCTGCTACTCTGCCATACAAATTTACTACCAGACTCCGACATCGTCCCCTCTTCCATGTTACAAATTATGCATTCAAATGTTTTGAGCTATACAATTTGGCCATCAGGGCCTTGCGTTTTCTGGAGAAACCTTGTCACCCTGTTTTGGATCCTCGCGTTGGCGGGTTCACGAAAACTCCAACTTCTAGTCATTGTTTATTGTTCTTCCCATCCTTGTACTTCTTTCTAGATATGCAACACCAAAGGTTTAATACTAAAACGACATCATGCAACAACCATAAAAATCGTTATTAATAAGAAAAAGTCTCTACAACCAACCATCCCTACAGAACTTGTCCAGAAACATGCAAAGAAGATCTTGCTAGGTAATGGAAAAGATATTAAAAATTTCAATATATTAGTGAAAGCAAGTCTCGACCAACGTTTATGTGTTCCATACTTGCACACTTTTTCGATTGTGGGTTTCCGGATTGACGGCCTCAAAATTGTGTTTCGAATCTTCTGTGAGCTGCAAACAACGCCCAGAGTTCCGCAATATACAATTTGTCCGCAGGAATGTATCAAAACTATAAATTTTTCTCTTCCCCCCCCCTTTATTATCCCTTTTTGGTTCTATATTTAGTCGCAGCTATATGATCATGGCCTCGTGGATTTGCAAATTGACAACTCTTTATCTATATCTTCACACCATGAGCTTGACTGACCCCGGTCCCTTTCAATACTTAGCCAATTATCTGATCACTGGGTCCCGGGTTTGTGGTATCCAACACGTATGTCCCCTGTTCCATCATATACATCTTGCACCCAAAGAAATTCCATGATCTGCAATCTATGCCTTTACTAGTGAGAACTCACCAGCGGTTCGAAAGGATTTGCATTAATAAGTGAACAATAGATGTTCTTCTGTGAGATACTTAGCCCATTTTCCCTTGTCTTATTCTCGTGTATTATTTCTTTCTAGTTATATACTTAGTCGCCTTTCTATGATCGCGAGTTCCAGCGTTGGCAGGATGGCATATCTTCATCTCCATCTGTATACTCACATGACAAATCCGACTGACCGTTGTTCCTTTCCATACTTAGCCAATTTTATGCTCGCGACTATCAGGTTGGCGCTTTCGAACTCTGATGCTTCTTGTTCCGTGATATACATCTTGCACTCAAAATTTCCATCATCTACAATTCCACCATGGAATCCTTAGTCCTTTTCCCCTTTTCTTCTTCCCATGTATTATCACTTTATGTTTATTTACTTAGTTGCCTTCCTATGATCATGGGTTTCGGCGTTGGCAGGCTGACATATCTTCATCTTTGTCTATATCCTCACATGACGAATCCGACCGACCGCTGTTGCTTTCCATACTTATCCAATTTTATGGTCGCGGTTGTCGGGTTGGCACTTTCAAACTCTGTTGTTTCTTGTTTCATGATTTGTGGTATCCATCACTTATGTCCCATGTTCGCGGTATCCAACACTTATGTCCCCTATTCCGACATATACATATTGTACCCAAAGAACTTTCATGATATGCAGTTTATGGCTTTACTAGTGAGAACTCACCAGGAGTTCGAAAGGATTTGCAATAATAAACGAGCAATATATGTTATTTAGTGAGATACTTAGCCCTTTTTCCCTTGTCTTCTTACTGTGCATTATCGTTTTCTAGTTATATACTTAGTCGCCTTTCTATAATCGTGGGTTCCAGCGTTGGTGGGATGACATATCTTCATTTCCATCTATATCCTCACATGACGAATTTGACCGATCGTTGTTCCTTTCCATACTTTGCCAATTTTATGCCCGCGGTTGTCGTGTCGGGGCTTTCGAACTCTGCTGCTTCTTGTTCCGTGATTTACATATTGCACTCAAAATTTCCGTGATCTACAATTCCATCGCAAAATCCTTAGTCCTTTTTCCCTTTTCTTCTTCCCGTGTATTATCGCTTTCTGGTTATTTACTTAGTGGCCTTTCTATGATCATGGCTTCCAGCGTTGGCGGGATGACATATCTCCATCTCTGTCTATATCCTCACATGATGAATCCAACCAATAGTTGTTCCTTTTCATACTTAGCCAATTTTATGTCCGCGGTTGTTGGGATGACACTTTCAAACTTTGTTTCTTCTTGTTCCATGATATACATCGTGCACTCAAAAATTTCGTGATCTACAATTCCATCATGGATTCCTCGAACTCGCAAGTTTCACTCTACCATAGCTCACAAATGTTTCAAAGTATCTGTTGTTGCCTTCCATCCTCACTAGCTTGTTGTCCTTCCTAATATACATTAGTTATTCTCTTACTAGTGAAAACTGGACACACTAGTACGAAACAGTTGGCATCACACCCTCCACAATATACAAATTGACTATCGGATACCGACATTGTCCCCTCTTCCTTGTTACATATTATGCATTCAAATGTTCCGAGCGATATAATTTGAACGTCGATAACTCATGTCTTTTGGAGAGACCTTGTCAGTCTGTTTTGGATCCTCGTGTTGACAGGTTCACGAAATGTCCAATTCTTGGTCACTGTTTTGGGTTGGTGCTTTCAAACTTTGTTGGTTCTTGTTCCGTGATATACATCTTGCACTCAAAATTTTCGTGATCTACAATTCCATCATGCACTCAACCCTTTTTCCCTTTTTTGCTTCCCGTGTATTATCGCTTTCTGGTTATATACTTAGTCGCCTTTCTATGATCGCAGGTTCCAGCGTTGGCGGGCTAACATATTTTCATCTCCATCTATATCCTCACATTATGAATCCGACCGACCGTTGTTCCTTTCCATACTTAGCCAATTTTATGGCCGAGGTTGCAGGGTTGGAACTTTTGAACTCTGCTGCTTCTTGTTCCTTGATATACATCTTGCACTCAAAATTTTCTCCATCTACAATTCCACCGTGGACTCCACGAACTCGCAAGCTTCACTCTACCATGGTTCACAAATGTTTCAAAGTTTCTGTCGCTACCTTCCATCTCCACTAACTTCCTGTCCTTCCTAATATACACTAGTTATGCTCTTACTAGTGACAACTGAACACACTGGTATGAAACAGTTGGCATTTGCCCCTCCACAATATACAAATTGAATACCGAGTTCCGACATCGTCCCCTGTTGGCACCAAAAAAACCCTAACTACCGGCCCTTTCAGCAACACCTGCGAAGCAGATGAAGTCTCACCCGAGGTAGATGCAGGGGTGGTTGCAGGACTCAAGTGTCTACAACCTAGCTGGGACACAAATCTGTGATCACAGTTCTTAACAGAGCACTTAACAGTTAACATTCATTAGTATTTAACCCTTATTCATATTGCAGGTTGGAACCCTAATTATATAACAACGCATTATTCAACAAGATCTAACACATCCAAGCACTTAGCACATAGAAATAGATCAGACCTGGCATTCACTCACATCACTAAGCTACTATATCAGATCCATCTAACATATATTACTGCAGTAAGCATAAATGGCATCAATAATATAACAACCATAATGCACAAAGCAATCACAACACATGATATACATGGTTCACCCCAGTGTGGGGCTATGTCCAGCAACTCTTCTTCTTCTTTATTGTCTTCAGTCAATCTTCTTACATGCACAGAGCCACAAACCAACTCTGCATAGGACATGAAATATGAGCGCACCTCACCAGATCCTCCTTCCCCAAGTAAGTTCACAACACAAAGCCTTGTTACACAGTCTGCGCATGAACTTCTTACAATCACTTGCACTTAGCTCTGCAAGTATTAACACACAGTATGCACAAAGCATCTACAACTAATTGCACTTAGCTCACCGACTCTTCTTACATCGCCTAGATTTCTATTTATACATTACAAAAGGGGCCTAAGCATGGGTAAAACCCATAGGCTGACAACCCATACCCGTTGCATAAACCCTAAACCCAAAAATCCCTAAAAAATGGGGCGAGATCCCATGATCTCTGCTTTGCCTTGCGCTCCACCTTTGACCAACCTATCGAAGTCCCAAAAAGTGATCAAACATGACCAAGGTTCTCCAAAACCTGGTCAAGAGCCAACAGGCCAATAGGCCCCCAAAACTCACCTGTGACTCATCCCGAGTCACTCTAATTTGGGTAACTCTACCTCAAAGGCCTCGAGCTTAGCTCGAGCTGCCTCGACCTGCTGCTTCACCAGAGCCTCCTACTCGATGAACTCCTGAATAAATTTCTCGGTCACAGGTCCTTCCAAGCGTTGTTCCACCGTGGTGACCACTTGTTCTAGCTATGCACCTTGCTTTTCAATCTCCTCAAAAAGTGTGTAATCTTGATCGTGTACTGGTTGGAGACTCTGGGTCACTTGCAGGACTTTACTCTCGATAGCATGGACTTGTTGCTGATTTGTGCACTATTCCTGGGATATTTTCATCCTCTCGACCATTGAGAGTGGCTTCAACTGTGCTTACACTATTGCTTCTTGCTACTTTGCCTCCTGGAGTTGTGACTCCAGTGTCCTTAGTTCAGGGTTCTCTGCAAGGCGCTCGTAAGTCTATGCACTTTGACTACTGAGCTATTTGCATTCTAAGGCCAATGCCTTGATTCTCTAGACTGTGGTTCAAGTAGTTTCTTCTCTTTGGTCTTTCACTTCCTGCAGAGTGCTTGGCACTGCTTGTAATTCAAATTCTGCTACTCTTTGTTGGAGCTGTTGAATGTCTTCAACAAGCTTCCCCACTTGATTCTCCACTGGGTCTTCTTCCATATGTTCTAATCCCGTCACAGAGAAAAGTGCTCTAGTGATTGCTTCTTTAACTCCAATTTGCTCCGTGAGCAGTTGTTCTTTCTCTTTCTGGATCTGTGATCTATCCTCTGCGAACTTTGCCAAGAGGTCTTCTTTTTCTTGTTGTGCAACCCTACATTGCTCTAGGGATTCCTCTTTTCCTTGCTTCAATGCCACTTTAGCTTGTTATTTTTGCTCCTGGACACGGTGAAGGTGAGCTTCAGTTGCATATACTATCCTGCATAGCTAGGCAGGCTCATCTCCCAACTCTATTCCTTCTAATGACGATGGCATAGTAGACACTGTGCAGCTGGAGTAGAGGGCTTTCTATACCCCTTTCATCTCTACTTCAATCCTATCATACATGGTCTCTTGTTTTTCTTCATTGCGCTATAAAATATCTTCTCAGGTATCTGAAACAATGGAAATGATGAGGTCGATGTCATCCACCATAAGCACAGTGTGCAACTTGTTCTTACTATCTTTTGACTTCTTCAGTGATGAAGGTTTTCTTGGGGAAACCTTTCTCTTCTTAGATGTCTCTGTCTCTGTCAGGGGATCTTTAGGCGGTGTTACTTCGCATTGACACAAGGGAAGACCCAGGGTTCAATTCTTCAACAATGCACCAACAAAAACCCTAACTACCTGCCCTTTCGACAACACCTGTGAAGCAGATGAAGTCTCACCCGAGGTAGAGGCAGGGGTGGTTGCAGGACTCAAGTGTCTACAACCTAGTTGGGACATAGATATGTGATCACAGTACTTAACAGAGCACTTAGAAGTTAACATTCATTAGTATTTAACCCTTATTCACATCACAGGTTGGAACCCTAATTACATAACAATGCAATATTCAACAAGATCTAACACATCCAAGCACTTATCACATAGAAATAGATCAGACCTAGCATTCACTCACATCACTAAGCACTAAGCTACTATATTAGATGCATCTAACATATATTACTGCACTAAGCATAAATGGCATCAATAATATAACAACCATAATGCACAAAGAAATCACAACACGAGATATACATGGTTCACCCCAGTGTGGGGCTACGTCCACCAACTCTTCTTTTTTATTTTCTTTAGTCAATCTTCTTACATGCACAGAGCCACAAATCAACTTTGCATAGGCAGGAGATTTGCACACACCTCGCCAGATCCTCCTTCCCTGAGTTAGGTTACAACACAAAGCCTTCTTACACAGTCTTCACATGAACTTCTTATAATCACTTGCACTTATCTCTACAAGTATTAACACACAATATACACAAAGCATATACAACTATTCATAGTTAGCTCACCGAACTCTTCTTACATCCCCTAACTTTCTATTTATACATTACAAAAGGGGCCTAAGCATGGGTAAAACCCATGGGTCGACAAACCATGCCCGTTACATAAACCCTAAACCCAAAAAGCCCTAAAAAAGGGGGCAAGATCCCACAATCTCCGCTTCACCTTGTGCTTTGCCTTCGACCAGCCTGTCGAAGTCCCAAAAATGGTCAAACATGACCAAGGTTCTTCAAAACTTGGTCAAGGGCCAACATGCCCCCAACACTCATCTATGAATCGTCCCAAGTCACTCTGATTTGGGTAGCTCAGCCTCAAAATCCTTGAGCTTAGCTCAAGCTGCTTCGACCTGCTGCTTCGCTAGAGCCTCCTGCTCGCTAAAATACTAAATAACTTTCTCAGTCACAGACCCTTCAAGGTGTTATTCCACCATGGTGACCACTTGTTCTAGCTGTGCACCTTTCCCTTCAATCTCCTCAAAAAGTGTGCAATCTTGATCCTATACTGGATGGAGCCTCTGGGTCACTTCCATGACTTTACTCTGGATAACATGGACCTGTTGTTGAATCGTGCGCTATTACTGGGATCTTTTCATACTCTCGACCATTGAAAGTGGATTCATCCACTCTTTCACTGTTGTTGCTTGTTTCTTTGCCTCCTGGAGCTGTGACTCCAGTGTCATTAGTTCAGGGTCCTCTGCAAGGCGCTCGTAAGTCTGCACACTTTGACTGCTGAGTTGTTTGCATTCTAAGGCCAATGCCTTGATTCTCAACAATACAAGATGTGCCTCAACAAGAAGTATCAATGATGAATGTACCAACACTGTATTTCAGTAGATCTGACTTATGCAGAACATCCCATGTAGCTACTAGTCTCTCTAGGGAGAATCCTCAAATCTCCATTGCCATTCCTCATGCAAACATCAAAATACAATTATTCATAGAAATAAGACATACCTTTTGAACCAATGGATGGATCTAATGTATCTGAGCAATTTAGACCTTCCTGGGAGCTTGATCTCAGAATATAGAACCTCTGCATCTTCATCTTCTCAAGTTTCCATGGCTTTACCAACATGTATTCACCCTATACATAGCCAACCCGCGTACGTAAGCTCCCTATGCACAAACAACCCACATACTGTACGCACCCTATACATAGGCAGCCCGCGTACGCCTAAGAAAATATGGTTTTCTGTAAATCCAAGAATTTCACCTTTAGCCCTTCGTGCTACCTCATACGTTCGCCACTTCAGATGTATCCACAAGTATTTACAAGAAGCTTTACACAAAAAAAATAGATATACAATATGTAAAAGTGTGTCCTTAATGAGTGAGCTTTGCCTCTTATTTATACATTCATGTAGCCTTACACTTTCCTTATTTTAGGGCTTCTCCATTTAAAATAATTTCTTTTGCAAGACACTTTGACTCTTGGGGGCTTCTATAAGACTCTTGGGGGCTTCTATAAGACTCTTGGGGGCTTCTATAAGACTCATGAGGGTTCTCCAGCTTCATATGGTCATAACTCTCTAACCGTGAGGAGTTATGTGACGTTCCACATACCACCGGAAATGGCATGACAAGAACTATGCATCTATGATAGTTTCACTGAAAAATTCACTGTCCTTCATCTCATTATTCCACAATGAATCATTGGTTCTCTAACCATACTTCTAGGATAACTCAATCCGTAAAGCATGTTCCCATGAGGGATTTCACCACAAGGGGACCACTTTGGAGTTCATTAATATGTACTTCTTATCAACCATGACAAGATAATAATGAGTCATAAACAAACTTGGGTCCATTACCCAAACCTTTGTACTACCGAGATTTCTTCAAGGGTTGACATCAATGACAAACAACCTTAATCAACACTAACTTCCTGTCCTTCCTAATATACATTAGTTATTCTCTTACTAGTGATATACAAATTTCCCTTTGGATTGTCCTATCATACCCTCTTGAGTGTTACGCGTATTGCACTAAAAAAGTTCTGAGACATACAATTTGACCCTCGCGCCCTCACCTCGAGCAATTGTACCTTGTAACCCTATTTTGAAGCTGCTTTTTCCCATCCCTGCGACCTCCCTACTTATTTCTTAGTATGAAATTAGAAAAATTTCATGCTAACAACTGACCATGCAAGAACCGTCAACATTGTCATTAATGAGTGAAATGATCAAGGAGATCTCCCATTATTACACATTAAACCAAGATATGCGGAGAGTTATATTGTCCCTTCCGATTGTTCATCTCGAACATGGGTCATCGCGTTGGCCCGTTCAAGAAATCTACAATGCTTAATCGCTCATTTTCGTATCCACCATGTTCACATTTCTCTGTATGGAATTACTAGTGTTTAATTTTAATAGTGCATCATGCAACAACCATCGAAATTGTCATTAATGAGCGAAAGTCTCGAGGAGATATCCCATTCACACACATTGGACCAAGATTTGCGCAATGTTATATTATCCCTTCCAACTTTTCATTTCATTCATTGTCTGGAGCAAACAAACGTTCTTGTAAACCTATGGCAGCAGGTTGACAACAGTTTTGTGGAGATAAAGTAAATAGCTTCGGACATCAGGACCAGAACTTCCAGTGGTCCAGGGCATACTTTTATTATTCATCCCGTTCCACCCAGAATGAAGTGATTCGGACCTCTATAATTGCTTGTGTAGACTGCGTCCCTGAGGTTTTTTACTGTAAGGATGTGGTCTCTTGGTGCACCGAAAAATGTATTCCAAGATAAATAATTATTCCACTGTGCGACCATTCTCCTGTTTCTTTGTCACCTCAGGTCTTCTGCAAGATGTTAAAATTGTTGGAGCCAACATTGACTTTCAGAGGACAATACTGCAAGTAGTTCCTAGAAAAACATGATAACGGGTTGGACATCTTAGACGAGTTCCTCGAAGACCCGACAACAGTTCTTGAAGATATCACAAAGTTGCAGGTAAGTTCCTTTAGAAATCCATTCCTGGAAATTACTTGGTTGTTTACAAGAATAACGAGATAAGCATCCATGACAAGCATTTCCCATATAATTATTTATATTTTGTACTTCACAGTCAAGGAAAAATTCATTTTCGATTGGGGGAAGCTAATTTCCATTGAGATATGTTCCCAGTTGTCACGATTCAAAGAATCGAATAAATTTTATGTGTCATCCTACTTGATTTTCGTAATAGTGCATTGTTGTCTGTTTCCAAAACTGTCTCTTTCCAAGAAAATAAACTATGGATTCGACCCAGTAACATTCTGGTACCAGGCCCTGTGGAGGCATGAGGCCTCTGATTGTTTTTATGAAGTTTTTAATGACTTTGTCTCAGTTTTCAAAGATTTATTGTTAGGGAAGGATGCTCCATGGATGTATGGCTAGGAAACCATGTTTTTGAATAGGAAGGGCACACTTGAACAAAAGGACAATCATAGTGTACTAATGGTCTTTGGCTCCAAGGAAAATCATGCTTTCCTTCCATGCTACATCATGAACAAGATGTTTGTTGCAGAAATAGCAAGGCAATACAACCACTGGTTGCATTTTTTCCATGAAAAGAAAAACAAATAGTTCATTCCTCTACCCTGGAAAGTCGGGGACTTCGTGTGCAGAAACATCAACAAGATTGACAAATTTGCTGGCCATTTCAAGAAATTGAACCTAACATATGCTGAAAGGATAAAAGGGTTGGACCCTAATGGGATTTTTCGAGAACATTTACTGGCAGTTGGATTTAGCATCTATTTTATCCATAGACACCTGACCGAATATAGGGATAGTGACGACAATAATCCTGCTTTTGGTGATTGCGACATAGAGACATTGCAAAGCGCGATTGAATTGTACAGACAACAGGGAAAAGTATCCCGTGAGAAGAGTGCCCAATGCCCCGCCAATACTCCCAAGAGCATGAAATCATGGAGCATCTCTCCAATGGCCCACCCTAGTAAGAAAGAAACCCGTAAATATTCAAATGGAGGAGGAGATAAGAACCCTCCTCGCATAAAAATTGATAGTTCTCACAAAATTCCACTGAAGAAGAAGAGAAAAAACAATGCAGGGCAGGCGAACGAACTCGAAATTGAAAGTGAACAGTTGCAACTTGAAATTGAAATTGAGCACATGCACAAAGTTGGTTCATCCACAATGGAAATAGTTGAGACCGACATTTTTGATGAAGATGAATCCTTCATATTCCAAAGCATTGTTTTTGACAGCCAATCTAAAAATACGGTCATTGAAAAGAGAGATGTAAAAAATAGGAAAGGAAAATCTCGCATAGAGATTAACTTTAGGAAAATGCGGTCATCCCAAATCTCCCTATTTCACCGCATAACCGGTGATACTCTTGATGATTCCATTGGATGAATTGATGCGAAAAATGTCAGACTGAAAGACCGCCTCAAGGAATTTGAGGAGGCTTTCATTGCTACCCCAGAATTTGCCAGTTCTTTAGAAAAAAATATGTCTACTACCACTGCAACCAAGATGAAAGTATCCTCTACCCTCCTTACATCGTCTAGATCCCTTGTAGAGAATAACATCAAGAAAAGAATGCAGCTAGTTACTGAAGCCTGGGAAACATCACAAAATATAGTTTCCTTTTGAAAGAGGGCAAATTGTTTTCTCGAACATTTGCAGGCGAATTTAAAAAATGATCAACGTTTCTGTGAACAGGTGTTGGCCCTTTTTGCCAACCATGCCATTAACACCTCGAAACTGAAAAGAAGACAAGAGAATCTCCCCTCCCCAAAGCGGACCAAAAAAATAAAAGCATGCTAGCAAAAGAAAGTTAAGAACCTGGAGCTCATTGTTGAATCATGTAAACAAGCCATATTAGAAAAGGAAGAATTATTCACAAACCTGATCCAAATAGACTTAGCCAGAAGTACCCACAAGGTTAAAGACCCAAACTTAATTCTCAAATACTTGTCAATGACCAAAGAAGCCTTCAATGAACAAATTGATATTTTAAAGGGGTTGTCTTTCGAAAAGTTTACGGCATAATTGAACATCGTGTAGATGAGATCGAGCACCGAGTACTAGACTATTCGACATACAATGAAGAAATTGAACAGAGTCTGCATAGTATTTCAATGGATCTAAGGAAATTAGAAAACAACCTTTATGACATAGAAATCTGGGATGAAATCAACATGGCCCCCATGAGAAGCTACATTGAAGAATGGTTCCAACGAAGAATGGACAACCTCATCGAGGAAGGGAAACAACCGGTTGACATGATTCCACTGACCATCGACAACAATAACAAAAACGCATCGGCTTCATAGTAAGTCTATACTTTCATCTTGTTTTCTTTATCAATCCAGTTATTATACCTGTTTAAATAGAAAACTGTAACCAAACACTCATAACTTCCAATTTCTTCTTTTCAGGTCATCCTGTCTACCATCACGCACTTCTTCTTTCAACATTCCTAATTCTTGTACTTATTTTTTTTTATGGTCCGCGGGAACCCCAATCCCATTCTATATGAAAAACACATTTAAATTTCCAAAAATATGTAAGAGACATTATTAATTTTTGATAAATTTCAAAGAAAACTAATTGGGGAATGCCTTTAATGCAAGACGTTATTACTATTCTATTGTATGCTAAATTTTTGGTGTCCAGGAACCTTTGTTGATGTAACAGACATGTGTCCTATTGTTTGCTAAATTGTTTTTGTCCAGGAACCTTTGTTGATGTAGAAAACATTAGCTTTATTGATGTAACAGACGTTATTACTTTCAAAGAAAACTAATTCGGGAATGCCTTTGTTGCAAGACATTATTACTATTCAATTGTATCCTAAATTTTTGGTGTCCAGTTAATTTTTGATAAATTTCATTTTTTTTGTGTCCAGAAACCTTTGTTTCAAAGAAAACTAATTCGGGAATGCTAAATTTTGTGTGTCCTATTGTATGCTAAATTTGTTTTGTCCATGAACCTTTCTTGATGTAAGAGACATTAATATTATTCTATTGTATGCTACATTTTTTGTGTCCAGGAACCTTTGTTGCAAGACAATATTAGTATTATATTGTGTTTGAATGTTTCGAACATAAACAAAACTATGAAAATTTTTAAATGTTAAATATTTCCCGTACTATCAAATTTAGATACTAGGAACCTTTTTCGATAAATTTCAAAGAAAACTTATTCGAAAATGCTAAATTTTTTGTGTCCAGAAACCTTTGTTTCAAAGAAAACTAATTCAGGTTTTTGTGTCCGGGAACCTACTATTCTATTGAATGCTAATTTTTTTGTGTCCAGGAACCTTTGTTTCAAAGAAAACTAATTCGGGAATGCTATTTTTATTTTTTTTGTAAACTTTGGATATGCTAGTGTTAGCGATATTTCTCGTAACAGGGGGTAAAATGCGAAGGAATGGGTTAAAATCCCACTTACCCTAAGTTTGGGATGCAAATGTGTCTGTGTTTAAATGAGAATCAAATCTGGACGGCAAGGATTCGCACGCCCGGATCAACGGCACACATAGGATTCCGGAGTCCCCCGACCTTTCTACCTTTAAGCGGAAGGGGGGGTCCGGAATCGAGGGCGCACCTCTTCAATGGCTACGATCGAAGCGCCCACATCAACGGCGTGAAGGGAAATTCCAGACCCCCCCCACCTTTCTACCTTTAAGCGGAGGGGGGGGGATCCGGAATCGAGGACGCATCTTTCCGACGACTGTGATTGGAGTGCCCGGATCAATGACGCACAGGCAATCCAGACATCCTCTATCTTTCTGCGTTTAATCGACATGGGGCCCCCTTTCATGTCGCATCATCTTGCCATCTGCTCTCCACTCACCACCTGCCATGTGTCCCGCTCCCTTCCATGACAGCCTCCCACTAAAATGTGCCCATTATATCGCATCTCCTTCCCCCCTCTTCTTATTTCCTTCTGCCATGTGTCTTCCCCTGTAACCTCTCTCACACCTCATCACTTCATGCCTTGCCCTCATAGTTTTGGCGCCACCACTCCCGTCATGCGCCCCATCCTTCGCGTTGGCCTCCACGCCTATTCATCAGGCCGTTTAGCTAATCCAGGTGGCAGCGCGAAGGGTCTTCCACGTAGCAGAGGTGCCGAGTTGGCCGGGCCATCCTCAATCCCAATGAAGCAGTTATTGAAGTAGTTGGTGGTGGTTAGACATCGCCTCCGCCATAATGGGAAAGTCTGGCGACGAATTAAAGGCACGTCAATTCACCCACAGAACTGTCAAGAGTTCGATTGCGTCTGCCATAGGTGCACGGTCATTCAAAGACTTCAGCTGCAGATTGTCGGAAGCCATGCAGATGCAATGTGTTTAATGCAACGTCTCGATTTTGTTGCGGTTGTTGTTTTGAGTATATATAGGCGTTTTCGTCATTTTTGTATCTATCGATGGTTGAGCAGAGCTCCCGGTTGTAAAGTTTTAACAAAGCACTATTAATCTGATTATGTATGGGCTTTTGAGAGTTCTTGCCTTATGAATGCCAGTTTCTTTCATGCCTTTGTTTACACTGTGTTAGAGCAACTCGGAATTGGAGGATCCAGTCAAGCTGTAGCTGTTATAGGATGATGTTGTAATGGATCACTGTAATAGTTGCACTACCTCTAATCGGTTCTTGTGATTTTCCCAATGCTGAGTGATTTGGAATTGGAGGATCCAGTCAAGTCCACTTTCAGTTTCTTGAGACCCTGAACCAAGCGGATCTTGCATTCAGAGTCTTTCTTCTGCAAACTGTTGAAAGCTTGTTGCCCAAAGTTGTTTGTTCACCTTTCTTACTAAGTCTTCCACATGTTCACTAGCTGAAGTTAGGTCAAGACCTCCTTTGTTACTTACGTACCAGACCCAGTCCCTGAGTTAGAGTGATATCTCCTCAAGTCTCTACCCATCTGATCATTTATTAAAACAATCGTGACATAAAACTAATGGGTGTCGGTCTCTGCTCCTGCAAGCAATCCAGGAGTGACTTTCGATGCTAACATTTCTGGCGCCGTTGCCGGGGACGAAGTTGAAGATTTTCCCTGGGCAGAACAACATTGAACCTATGATTCTGAAGGTGCATCAGACATCAGAGCCCTTCAAGATTGCTACTGTGCACCTGGCGACTCCACTGTGGCGACTCCAAGGTTTCCACATCACTGTTTCAGCTGTGGCTACTGTTAGCACACCTGAAAGCTTTCAGCAGCTGCTTTCTCATCCTGAGAAGCTTCCTGGGGAAACAACAACGTTAGGATCTGGCCTTTGATGGTGAACAAGGACCATACACATTCGAAGTTACACATATTTCACTTGGTGACTCCATGGTTCAAGGATCGATTGGCGACTCCACTGGTTAAATATGGAGAAAATCCTTGCTCGCAAGTTTGCTCCTTTTAATTTTTCTGCTATTCCTGGTTTTCCTAATGTTGCCCCCTCTCTGAATGAATGGGGTGATTATTTGCCCATATTTGGAAAATGTGAAGAGGACAACCCTGCTCAGAACGTTAGTGAGTTTCATGAACTCATGCGTCAGTGGGAGATACATCATGAGGATGTATTACTTAAGATGTTTGTGTTCTCGTTAGCAAGGGATGCACGTAAATGGTATCATTCTTTACCCCCTGCTAGCATTTCTTCACTCAGTGATTTCCATGCAGCCTTCAGTACCTATTGTCAAGAGTTTTATCCCTCTGTGTTAGTTTGTCATAACTGTAGTGAGGGATACCACAACTCTATATCGGATAAAGCTCTTTCGGACATAGGCTGTGAGGATGATTATGACGACTTGGATCAGAAATCATTCCTTTCTCCTACCCGTTCGTCTTCATTAGAGGAGTGTTATGGAAGTGATGAAGATCCCAGGGAGGAAGAAGACACCCTGAGTGAGCTGAGGGAACAGGTGAAGTATATCTCTATTCAATTAGAAAGGTTGAAATCTGAAGACTGTGCAGAGGATTTTCTAGCCTGGGAGGAAGAAGATGACCTGAGTGAACTAGTGGAGCAGGCGATATTCCTCACTCCCCAATGTGCAAAATTGGAATCTGAAGACAGCGAAGAGGATTTTCCAGTCTTCGAGGCAGATGATCTAAGTAGCTCTTTTGAAGAGATTATTGAAGATTTCTTGGATGCATTAGCATCTGCCCCCGATGAGCCTGCTGTCTCAGATTTAAACGAAGAAGCCATTATGGAAGAGGATTTCTCTTTCTTCCTTCATGAGATTTTCCATGATGTATTTACATTTGGGATTGAAGAGAAGGATCGGTAGACCGTTCCCATTTCACAAGATGGGGGAGTGCACGGAAAAGAGGAGGAGGAACCAGAGGAACGACTGAGCGCACATTTCTTTTTCTATCCAGAGCCAGTCAGCGAGCAGCCACCACCCGAGATCAGTGAGCCTACGATAGTTGTCCACTCACATACGCTTGTCAGAGATATTCAGCCACACGAGAACAACTGTGTAGCAGAGGAGGCTCCTTGTCGCCAATTTTCTGAAATTTTCCACTCATTCTATGATCCTGTCAGCGAGTACATGGAGTGTCATTTCCCCTATGCCTTGGAGCCGCCTTATTTCATCTTAGCTCTAGCCTGTAAGGAGGAGTTGAAGAGTGTAACTGTTCTGTTGTCATGGTTACACCATCTGCTGATGATCATTAACAGAAAGAAGGAGCTTCTATCCAGGAAGCTGCTTGAATGGCTATGGTGGAAATCTGCTTTCACCTAGTCCCATGTAAAGTGTTTTATTAGTTTAGGAGTGTATATAAATAAGCTCCTTTGAGTATGTATCTTTATTTTGTTGCTTTTTTGGCTTGTATCTTCAGCAGCAGGATGTTTTGAGCCTGACTCCACAGCCCAACAACAAGGCACTAAATCTGCAAAAGAGTCCTTAGAGCATCACAGGGATGACTCTATCCCCCATGGAGCCAAATGTTAGCGATATTTCTCGTAACGACGGGTAAAATGTGAAGGAATGGGTTAAAATCCCACTTACCCTAAGTTTGGGATGCAAATGCGTCTGTTTTTAAATGAAAATCAAATCTGGACAGCAAGGATTCGCACGCCCGAATCAACGGCGCACATAGGATTCCGGAGTCCCCCGACCTTTCTACCTTTAAGCGGAAGGGGGGGTCCGGAATCGAGGGCGCACCTCTTCAATGGCTACGATCGAAGCGCCTGCATCAACGGCGTGCAGGGAAATTTCGGACCCCCCCCCCCGCCTTTCTACCTTTAAGCGGAGGGGGGGGGGTCTGGAATCAAGGACGCATCTTTCCGACGACTGCGATTGGAGTGCCCGGATCAACGATGCACAGGCAATCCAGACATCCTCTATATTTCTGCGTTTAATTGACATGGGGCCCCCTTTCATGTCGCATCATCTTTCCATCTGTTCTCCACTCACCACCTGCCATGTGTCCCGCTCCCTTCCATGACAGCCTCCCGCTGAAATGTGCCCATTATATCGCATCTCTTTCCCCCCTCTGCTTATTTCCTTCCGCCATGTGTCTTCCCCTGTAACCTCTCTCACACCTCATCACTTCATGCCTCGCCCTCATAGTTTTGGCGCCACCACTCCTGTCATGCACCCCATCCTTCGCGCTGGTCTCCACGCCTATTCATCAGGCTGTTCAGCTAATCCAGGTGGCAGCACGAAGGGTCTTCCACGTCGCAGAGGTGCCAAGTTGGTTGGGCCATCCTCAATCCCAATGAAGCAGTTATTGAAGTAGTTGGTGGTGGTTAGACATCGCCTCCGCCATAATGGGAAATTCCGGCGACGAATTAAAGGCACGCCGATTCTCCCACAGAACTGTCAGGAGTTCAATTGCGTCTGCCATAGGTGCACGGTCATTCAGATACTACAGCTGCAGATTGTCGGAAGCCATGCAGACGCAATGTGTTTAATGCAACATCTTGATTTTGTTGTTGTTGTTGTTTTGAGTATATGTAGGCGTTTTCGCCATTTTTGTATCTATCGATGGTTGAGCAGAGCTCCCAGTTGTAAAGTTTTAACAAAGCACTGTTAATCTGATTATGTATGGGATTTTGAGACTTCTTGCCTTATGAATGCCAATTTCTTTCATGCCTTTGTTTACACTGTGTTAGAGCAACTCGTAATAGGAGGATCCAGTCGAGCTGTAGCTGTTATAGGATGATGTTGTAATGGATCACTGTAATAGTTACACTGCCTCTAATTAGTTCTTGTGATTTTCCCAGTGCTGAGTGATTTGGAATTGGAGGATACAGTCAAGTCCACTTTCAGTTTCTTGAGACCCTAAACCAAGTGGATCTTGCATTCAGAGTCTTTCTTCTGCAAACTGCCGAAAGCTCGTTGCCCAAAGTTGTTTGTTCACCTTTCTTACTAAGTCTTCCACCTGTTCATCTTTTAATCAACCCACTGGCTGAAGTTAGGTCAAGACCTCATTTGTTACTTACGTACCAGACCCAGTCCCTGAGTTAGAGTGATATCTCCCTGAGTCTCTACCCATCTGATCATTTATTAAAACAATCGTGACATAAAACTGATGGGTGTCGGGCTCTGCTCCTGCAAGCAATCCAGGAGTGACTTCCGACGCTAACAGCTAGCATATTAATTTTTGATAAATTTCAATTTTTTTGTGTCGAGGAACCATTGTTTCAAAGAAAACTAATTGTCCTATTGTATGCTAATTTTTTTTTTCTAGGAACCTTTGTTGATGTAACAGACGCTGTTACTATTCTATAGTATGCTAAATTTTTTGTGTCCAGGAACCTTTGTTGATGTAACAGATGTTATTACTATTCTATAGTATGCTAAATTTTTTGTGTCTAGGAACCTTTGTTGCAAGACATTATTTGTATTCTATTGTGTTTGAATGTTTCAAACAGAAACAAAAGTATGGAATTTTTTAAAGATTAAATCTTTCCTGTACTATCAAATTTAGATACTAGGAACCTTTGTTGATGTAACAAACATTATTAATTTTTGATAGATTTCAAACAAAACTAATTCAAGAATACTAAATTCTGCATGGATACCACATGTACTTCAAATTGCTTCCCACTTGTCTGTACTCGGTCACATTTATTCCCATTCCAACCTAGAAGGGACTACACTGCCATGCAACACTTGTTTACTATATGAATGTATGTGTTTTCAGATTAGTTATACTATGTTTGTTCATCTTTGTTATAACTATGTAGTAGAGTTTTGAGTTCACCTGTAGCTGAGTGACTGCTTCAGATTGGTATTAGAGAAAACCTCGATGGTCCATAGGGGAGTCCACCTAAACTAGGGAAGAAGAGGCAGGAGGAAAGATATATTAAGAGAAAATCTATAGAAAGAATTACTCTAAAGGTTAAAGGCCATTGACTGTAGGTTTCCTCGTGATGATTCCAAGGAAGAGTCAGAAGTTCAAAGGGGTCGGGTTGGATCCATAGATCCCATCGAGAGGATTATTGAAACTACAAACATGAAAGGAACCAAAGTTAAGGTTGAATTCCCTGATTTTAAAGGTGAATTAAATACAAAATTGTTCATGGATTGGATTCTTGAGTTAGAGAAATACTATGATATGGAGGGAATTGAAGAGACAGATCCATGAATGGTCAAAATTGTAACATCAAAAACGAAATTGAAAGTGGCTCTGTGGTGGGGTAATCTACAGAATATTAAGAAAAGACAAGATCAAAATGTGTCCAAAGATGTTAAAACTTTTGAAGACTAAATTTCTTCCCTCGGATTATCAACAATTTTTTTAGGGAGTATCAAAATCTAAAACAAAAGGAGTTATCGATACCTTCTTTCACTGATGAATTTTTGAGGATGCAAATGAGGATTTCTTTGCAACAGGATGATGAAGTGACAACATATGTCAGTGCCCTAATTATATTTCAACTCCAAGATGAGTTGGTCATGTTCAAAGTGAACTCTGCAGATGAAGTATATCAACTAGCCTTGAAAGCAGAAGAGAAACTAAATAGGTGAGTTAAAGAAACAATCAAACGAGGTGGAAGCAATTTGAATAAAGGGAGAGGAAGTTCTTCCAAACCTACCAACGAAGAAGAACCTATGGACAATGTTAAGGAAAAATTCCAAGGTAGGGGAACTTTCAATAGTAGGGAACGATGGAAACCATTTTATGGAAGTTGTAATTCGTTGAAGTGCTTTATATGCACTGAACCCTATAAGGTGGTAGATTTCCCTCAAAAAGAAAAAAGGGTGATGGTAGCACAATAAGGAGAAGATCTCTTGACAGAGGAAATTAAAGAAAAGAGAGGAGAGAGTCTGATGTTGAGGAGGACCTTGACATCCAGGAACAAAGCAACCCTAGAAGCAGATTGGGAAAGGAAGGGC
>ML797143.1:84848-95219 GCA_009831015.1 Picea engelmannii
TTAACTAATTTCTTCTTGAGCACATTTATATCATGCATATTACACCCTGCAACAAGCATGTCATCGACATACAATAGCAAGATAATATAGCTTCCATTTTCTAGCCTTTTAAAATAAACACAATGATCATAATGACATCTAATCTAACCTTGTTTTGTCATAAACCTGTCAAACTTCAAATACCGCTACCTTGGAGCTTGCTTTAGGCCATACAAGCTCTTATTCAACCTGCATAACAAATTATCCTTCCCTTTGACCTCATACCCCTATGGTTGTTGCATATAAATCTCTTCCTCCAAATCCCCATGGAGAAAAGTTGTTTTTACATCTAATTATTCAATATGTAAATATTCTACTCCCACAAGACTTAAAATAGTCCTAACTAAAGTCATTTTAACAATAGGATAAAATATTTCATCAAAATCTATACCTTTCTTTTGTGCAAACCCCTTTACAACAAGTCTAGCCTTGTACCGTGTTTTGCCTCCATCTTCTTCCTTCAACTTGTAAACCCATTTATTCTATAATGATATTTTTCCTGCAGAAAACTGAACCAAATCCTAAGTCTGGTTATTTACCAGGGAATCCATTTCCTCTTTCATTCCTTGCTCCCACTTCTTTTTGGTGTCTACCTTCATTACCTCTTCATAACATTCTAGTTCACCAGAATCAGTCAACAATAAATAATACAATGAAGGAGAGTATCGTTCAGGGGGTCTACTTAGCCTGGTAGATCTTCTAACAACACTTGTAGGAGTTTGAGGTACCTTCTGCTCCTGTTGTTGTGCATTTTTTATTTTCTAGTTCCTTTGGAATTTTTTTTTTCAGTGATCTCATCAAGCACTGTGTATTATGGTTTTTCTTTTTCTTGTATCTTTCCCCATAACTAATCTTTGTACATGACCTTCTCATTGAATATGACGTCTCTACTCCTAATGATTTTTTGATTTTCATAATCCCATAAGCAATAACCAAAATCATTAACATTGTATCCAATAAAGGTACACTTCTTGGATTTTCCCTCAAGCTTTGTTCTATTTTGTTTATCAATATGGACAAATGGTTCACAACCAAAAGTCTTCAAAAAATAATAGTTTACCTTTTTACCCGTCCATGCCTCCTATGGAATTCCACAATCCAAAGAGCTTGATGGTCCTATGTTTATTAAGTAAACAACAATATCTAAAACATTTGCCCATAAATGTAAGGGAAAACCAACATGTAATCTCATACTCCTTCCACGCTCCATGATTGTCATGTTCATCCTTTCGGACACACCATTTTCTTGTGGTGTTCCTGGAAATGTCTTCTCTCTACAAATCCCATGGTATGAACAATAATCATCAAAAACCTTGTTGAAATATTCACCTCCATTGTCTGATCTAAGACACTTCAACCTTTTTCCTGTCTCATTCTCAACCAAAGCTTTCCATTTCTTAAAAGTATCAAAAACATCATATTTTTGTCGAATGCAATAAACCCAAGTTTTTCTAGTTTCATCATCAATAAAAGTAACATAATAATGAGATCCGCCAAGTGAATATACCTGATCTGGTCCCCATGCATCTGTATGCACAAGATCTAACCTTTCACTCTTCTTTTCTTTTCCAACTATGAGAAATATGACTCTCTTTTGTTTTCCATAAACACAATGCTCACAGAAATCCAAATCAATTTGTTTAAGATATGGAAGCAAATTTCTTTTGTGAACTATATGCATCTCCTTCTCACTCATGTGTCCAAGCCTATGATGCCATGATGTTGTATCCACTCTTGTAGAATCTAAAGAGATAGAAGAGCCAGTATTACCACTATATAAATACAATGTACCTACCTTCTCTCCTTTTGCTTCCACTAGTGATCCTTTGGTAACCTTCCACATCTTATCTATAAATATGGATATACAACCTTCACTTTCCAACTGGCCCGTTGAAATTATATTTTTCCTTAGATCTGGAACATGTCTTACCTCTTTCAACAACCATTGGTTTCCATTCCTTTGCTTTATTTTTACCTTTCTCATTCCAACAATTTTGCATGGTGCATCATCACCCAAATGAACCTGTCCAATATCACCTTGAACATAATCACCACAATACTAAAGAAAATAATAGGATTCCCTTAAGAGGTTGGAATTCCTACCTTAAAAGTATTTGCGATCTCCCTAATGTCATGGACACCATTCCTATTGTTCCTACAAAGGAATAAGTTTTTTCTTTAGATGACATGGAGTTTGGGGTTAAGCGACTTGCAAATGGGGAAGCTAAGGACATTAAAGGCTACCAAGATGAAATTTTTAAAATCAGAGGGCCTATCCTTATACCTCACATACACAAGCTCTTCAATTTAACATTTAAGCAGGGATTCCCTAAACCCTGGATGCAAAGCCTGATTGTTCCTATTTTTAGAAATGGGGATAGAAACATTCCCTCTAATTATAGGACCATTATGATTAGCCTGATTTTAGCCAATCTTTATGGAATTATTTTGGAAAAGAAGATGATCCTTTGGCTAGAAAGTCACGGTATAAGAGATAAAGGCCAAGTCGGGTTTAGGATATATCATTCAACTATGGATGATAGTTTTTACCTTGAGGATCATTGCAGAGGATTTTTGCAATACTAAAACCAATCTTTTTTGTTGTTTTGTTGACTTTAGAAAAGATTTTGACATGGTTCCTAGGAAAAACCTTTGGAATAGATTGGAAGAGATAAAAGTTCCTTTCGAGTTCAAGGTTGCTGCAATAAGGATATATGATAACGTTATTTCTAAGTTTAAAAACACTGAGGGATGGTCAAAACATATTAACTGCAATATTTGTTAGGGACCTAACCCCTCACATAGGTAGAATAAAATATTTCCATGTAATAAAGGTCAATATTAATAAGGCCTAGCAATAAGGAAGAATAGGTCAAATGTAAGAAGACCTAATAGAAGATTTTGCTTCTAAAAGGATCTTCCTCTAGATTGTTCTTTTAGATAGACATATTTAGTATAAATAGGAGTAGAGGGTATGAGAAGTTTTTTCTTGGATATTATTGTAATAGAGATCTTCTCTACTGGAGGTTTCCTCCTCGAAGAGGCAAGTGAACATTGCTCCTAGTAATCAAAGTCCTCTTTCTGGTGTTATTCTAGTATTATTTTGGTATTATTGTGGTGTTTATGGTTATATCATTATTTATCTACCATTTTTAGCTAATTATTTATGTTATGCATACTATTTTATATATGGAATATTACAAGTGGTATCATAGAACCTTCCTCGGCAGAAAATTGTGGGTTAAATGGTTTTTCAGGGTAGAGACGTATTCCACCATCTTAAAGCTACATAGATCTGTCGTTATGCACATAAACCCACAGTTGGGGATTCATACACGAAGGAAATACAAGTGGTACTCAAGCACACATCTGTTGGCCACCCTTGTAACCCCTATTGGTACACCTTCGAGTGGTAATGCATCAAACAACACGTGTATACAGATCGACCTAGATCTCCTAAATCCCTCCATAGATAAATCGATCGATCGCCTGACTACTATAGTTCCACCGAGAACAACACTCAGGAAGATACTCTCTAGTACCTGGGTAGTCGTGTAGTATGGCTAAGGGCATGGTCTGGCCTCCTTAGTTGGTTCCTTGAGATATTGGGTCAAGTACTACTGTTGGACCCCGCATGTATATCAGAGAGATATAGCACAGGGAAAACCCTTGTCTGTAGAACCCTTGAATACCCTAACCCTTGGGATAGAAACAAAAACAAAACAAACAATATCTATTGTCGTGCAACTGTGTCTCCTGCATTCGGGTTGCGAAATCACTGCACATTTGTTCCTGTTAAGCATTTGGGCATTTCGTCACTGCAGTATTCTTCAGATTGTATTATAACTCCGCAGGAGTAAAAAAATAAATAAACAAATAAAAGTTTGGATCTTGTTGGCACCATTATTTGAGACCTGTCCCATTGGATTCCTCTCTTCGCCCTTATCGTATTCATACCTATCATTTTTCATCAAAAAAAATTCTCATGGACCCAACCCTTCCAACACCCTTATTTTGGATTTACCCCATTGGATTCCACTCGTCACCCTGATCTTTGTGATACACTTCACCCATAAACCATTTTTTGTGTGGTCCCACCTGCCCCTTTTCGTGTTCCCTCTTCATCATGGCCCACACCCATAGCCAAGACTTGAAAGCTCGCTTCAATTCCTTGCACTCTAATTTCATAGAAACCCAACAAAAAGTGAGACAACTTAGTGTCAATATTGGCACCATCAATAAAAGCATGAATTCCTCCATCGACACCAAAATAGAGGACCTCAAAAAAGACCTCGCTACCCAGTTTGACTCCTTCAATACCTAGTCTGTCTCCTTCACTATGATGATCTGTGCCAAGCTACATATCCCTGCAAATCTTCCCTCATCTGACCCACCTTTTCTAACCAAAGGTGAATCTTCCTCTCATTCCCAGAAATTTCAACCCCATCACTTTCAACGTGACCTACGCCTTCTATGTGTGGATGTGACCAAATTTGATGGCTCGGATCCCACTGGCTGGGCAACTCAAATGGAACATTATTTCTCCTTGTATGGAATTATAGATTACTTGGCCAAACTTCGATATGTTGTTCTCCATCCAGATCAAGAACGTTGGAAATGGTGGCAATGGAGAAAAAATTCCCACCAAGGGTATGTGGCTTGGACACAATTTGTGGTAGAGATTTATGAACGCTTTGACACTGACACCAACCATTTATGTTGTTTGACAAAGTTGAAACAATCTGGCACGGTGGAAGACTTTATAGTCACTTTTGAGCGATTGGATTTCTGTACGGAGGGTATGTTTGATGCTTTTTTATGAGAATGTTTTATCAGTGGCCTCAAGGATGAGATTCATTCCCATGTCCTCATGGCTTGGCCTTAGTGTTGGGTGGACGCTACTAAAAGAGCTAAGGAAGCACAATAGGTTGTCTCTTCTCAAAACCGAAAACCCTCCTTTATTCCTCGCACTAAACTAGTCACTCCCACTCCTCCTTGTACTCCACTAAAGATCCAGAAATTAACCGGGACATAAATGGTTGAATGCCAACTCAAAGGCCTTTGTTATAATTTTGATGACACATATTTTCTTGGGCATAAGTGTAAGGAACAAAATATTTTTATGTCCATCTCAGAGGATATTTCAGAAAACGATGTTGAGGCTCCTCTTGTAGAAGTGTCACTTGAACCCACTGACATGGTCCCTCCCTCCGACCCTCTCGAAGTAGAACCGTTCATTTGCCTAAATGCTCTCACTAGCTTCTCTACTCCCCAAACCCTCAAGCTAATTGGTTACATTAAACATAGGAAGGTCAACATTCTTGTTGATAGTGGAAGCACCCATAATTTTATTCATCACTGCATTTCCCAACAAACTAATTTCTATATTTGTGTCGTCAATAATTTTCAAATCATGATTGCCAATGGAGGGTCCATGAAATGTGGAGGGTGTTGTGAAAATGTGTGTCTCCAAATTGGTCAATGCCACATGAAATCACATATGTTTTCTATCAACATTTCCAGTTGTGACACTGTGTTGGGTGTCGAATGGCTAAGGACTTTGGGTCCTATTCTCATGGATTTTAAGGAATTAACCATGCAATTCGAGTAGGAGGGCCAACAATATAAGTTCCAATGCATCATCGTCGATTACCTAGATATCATCAGTTCCCATCACATGGAAAAGTTGCTCAAAAAAGGTCATTCTGGCATTATTGCACAACTCCATGCCATTCAAGCCACTAAGACACCCTCTGTGTCACAAGACCTCCAATCCATCCTCTCTAAACATCAAGTGGTTTTTTCCACACCCTAGGGACTCCCTCCTTCCCGTGTTTTTCATGATCATTTCATTCCCCTTGTCCCCGACAACCTTCCTCCCAATATATGTCCCTATCGTCATCCCTTTTCCCAAAAAAATGAAATTGAGAAAATTGTTCAAGAATTGCTCAATGCAGGTGTTATCCGCCCTAGTACGATCCCCTACTCTTCTCCTGTGGTCATGGTCCTTAAGAAAGAAGGTTCTTGGCACATGTGTCCTGAATTTCACGCCCTTGATAAACTCACCATTAAAGACAAATTTCTCATTCATGTCATTGATGACCTCTTGGATGAATTGAGTGGCACCCGATTATTTAATAAACTTCATCTTCATTCTGGCTACCACTAGATATGTATGAACAAGGAAAACATTCCTAAGACTGCATTTAGAACTCATGAGGGGCACTATGAGTTTTTGGTCATGCCCTCTGGCTTGTGTAACGCTCCCTCCACTTTCCAAAGCCTCATGAATCATGTCTTCCATCCTTTTCTCCCTCATTTTGTCCTAGTTTTCTTTGATGATATCCTCATCTATAGTAAAACCTGGACAACCCATCTTTCTCATGTGGATCGAGTTCTCCATCTACTCTCTCAGCACCAACTTTTCCTCAAACAATATAAATGTGATTTTGGCTCCTCTGAAGCCGAGTACTTGGGTCATCTTGTCGGCAAGATCGGTGTCAGGGTGGATCCTAAAAAGATTGAAGCTATGCAAGATTGGCCTCACCCAAAGACTCTCAAAATATTGTGTGGATTTCTGGGTTTAACAGGTTACGATCGCAAGTTTGTTAATAATTATGGAAAGATTGTGGCACTTCTCACTACTCTCCTTAAAAATAATTCTTTCACTTGGACTCTCGCAGCTGCTTAGGCTTTTCAAACCTTGAAGATGGCCATGTGCACCACTCCAGTCCTGACCCTTCTTGATTTCAAAAAGACCTCTATCCTGGAATGTGATGCTTCTGGGGAAGGAATTGGAGCAATCCTTATGCAAGAGGGTAGACCTTTGGCCTTTACCAACAAACAATTGTTAGAGAGAAATTTGGGAAAATCAATCTATGAAAAGGAAATGTTGGTTATTTTTCATGTCATGGATCTTTGGCACCCTTATCTATTGGGGCAATGCTTCCAAATTAAGATAGATCATCAAAGCCTCAAGTTTTTTCTAGAACAACGCATTTCCTCCCTAGAGAAACAAAAATGGGTGACTAATCTCTTTGGATATTATTATGAGATCATTTACAAGAAAGGAAAAGACAATGTGGTTGTTGATGCACTTTCTAGAAAATATGAAGATGAAGGGTCCCTTTTTTCTCTCTCCTTCATTTTACCAGATTGGCTCCAAGTTGTTTGCCAGGAATGGCTACAGGATCCCAAAATTTCGCATCTGATACAAAAATTACATGCCAATTCGCTAGTTTCCCCAGGGTACACTTGGCACAATGATGAGCTTCAAAACAAAGGTCGTTTTTATTTAAGTAAATAGTCAAAAATTAAAACCACGGTACTTTCTGAGCTTCATGCTACACCCACCACTAGGCACTCAGGGTTTACCAAAACCTATGACCAGGTCAAACATTCTTTTTTCTGGGATGGTATGAAACAGGACGTTCACAATTTTGTGGCAGAATGTGATGTTTGTCAATGCAACAAGGGAGAAACAGTCAAAGTTCCTGGCACACTACAACCGCTTCTGATTCCACCTTATATTTGAAGGGATACCTCTATGGATTTTATTGTAGGCTTAACTAAATCGGGCAATAAATCATTCATGATGGTGGTAATTGATCGTCTTTCCAAGTATGCTCATTGATGTGCTCTTCAACAACTATTTATAGCCTCCATTGTGGTTCAACTTTTCATGGATTAGGTCTACAAGCTTCATGGCATGCCTCATTCTATTGTTTTTTATTGCGACCCAACTTTCACCATCAATTTTTGGCAAGAATTGTTCAAGATATAAGGCACCCAATTGCATCTCAACATAGCTTATCATCCCCTGACTGATGGTCAAACTGAAGTTGTCAACAAGTGTTTGGAAACATATTTGAGGCGTTTTGCATCGAAAAGGCAAAATCAGTGGGCTCAATGGTTACCACTAGTTGAATGGTGGTACACCACTTCTTACCATACAACTACCCGCATGACTCCTTTTGAAGTGGTATATGGACAAAAGCCACCTTTAGTTCTCTCATACTTGCCAGGTGTCTCGAAGGTCCAGGCGATTAACCAAACGCTTACAGTTTGAAAGGTTATTCTCTTTACCCTCAAAGAGAATTTGGTCATGGATGAGAATCACATGAAGAAACAAGCAGATCAAGGTCACTCTGAATGTCAATTTTCAGAAAGGGATCAAGTGTTTCTTCAACTGCAACCTTATAAGAAAAATTCCCTCAAGGATGACCATTGTCAGAAACTGGCGCCCAAATTTTATGGTCCTTATACCGTTCTCAAGCCTGTGGGATAGGTGGCCTATCAGTTATATTTCCCATTCATCCTAAGCTCCATCATGTTTTTGATGTTTCCTGCTTAAAGAAGGTGATTGGCACTAAGTGCCTAACTCAAACCAACCTTCTTGAGTTGGATGAAAAAGACTCCATTTGGCTACGGCCACAAGCATTTTTGGACCAGCGCGAGCATCTCCTACATCAGCACACCATCAAAGAAGTGTTAGTCCATTGACAGGATACAACTCCAACAGATGCCACTTGGGAACCAACTACCTTTCTGCAACAATTTTCTCATCTCAATCCTTGAGGACAAGGTTGTTTTTAAGGGGAAGGACATGTTAGGGACCTAACCCCTCACATAGGTAGAATAATATATTTCCATGTAATAAAGGCCAATATTAATAAGGCCTAGCAATGAGGAAGAATAATTCAAATGTAAGAAGACCTAATAGAAGCTTCCACTTCTAGAAGGATCTTCCTCTAGATTGTTCTTTTTGATAGACATATTTAGTATAAATAGGAGTAGAGGGTATGAGAAGTTTTGTCTTTGATATTATTGTAATAGAGTTATGCTCTGCTGGAGGTTTCCCCCTTGAAGAGGCAAGTGGACATTTCTCCAAGTAATCAAAGTGCTCTTTTTGGTGTTATTCTAGTATTATTTTGGTATTATTATGGTGTTGTTATGGTTATATCATTATTTATCTTCCATTTCCGGCTAATTGTTTTTGTTCTGCATACTATTTTATATCTGGAATATTACAATATTGGAGTCAAACAAGGTTGTCCCTTGTCCCCTACCCTTTTTGGCATATACATTTACAAGTTAGAAGGTTACTTCGAAAAAATAGGTTGTGTCGGCCCTACTCTTGCTGGTATAGTCATCAATCTTCTTATTTATGCCGGTGATATCGTTCTTATGGTAAGGAGTCCCGATGATCTTGAAAACCAACTAAGAATCCTCAAGTATTTTTGCTCTAATATGGGTATGACGGTTAATACTTATAAGACTAAGGTCATGATTATTAAATCCAATAATATCACTTATGATACCTTCGTATATGACAAAAACAACTTGGAGTAAGCGACTTCATACAAATATCTTGAAATTGATATTCACCACAAGCTCAATTGGAATTATAGCATTGAGAAAAGGATTATTGGGGGATGGAAAGATTATTATGGGCTTGAAAACAATTCTAAATCAACTGATCTTTGGAGTTGGGATAAGAAGAAACTCCTCTTTGAGACTCTTGTTACACATGTTATTCTTTATGGATGTAAAGTCTCAGGTTATAGTATCTTTCGTGAATCCTAGAGAAAGATAGAGAAAATACAAAAGAATTTTATAACCTATAATCTCAAAATTGAAGGAAATTCACCCTATCCCATCCTCTTAGAAACAAACCTATCCCCCATTGAGAGCATGACTATGCCTAGATACCTAATGTATAAGAACAAGTTAAACAACATGGAAGACAAGAAGCTTCCTAAAATTGCTTCAAAATCGATTCATAACCACCATAGACTCAAGCGAGGATGGCATAAAGATGCCCGGTCTTGGATAAACTATTGGGGAATCATGGAAGACACCATTTTGTTGAATAACAATACTATTAAAAAAATTGTCAAATCAAAATTTAAGGAAAAAATGTGGTGTGATAAAGAGTTAGAGGAAAAAATAAATTTAAGGTATTATAAGGATGTAATCAACCCTAATCTAGAAGATCAAAATTATCTATCTGTTTTGCCAAATGTAAAGAAAAAAATGAGCATTGTTAAGATACGAAAAAATTATCACGAGCTCCATAGTGAAACTGGGCGTTGGTCAATTCCTAAAACGCCATGAGATGAAAGAGTGTGTCACCCTTGTGACACTAAGAAGGTTGAAGATGAAAATTACTTTCTCTTAGATTGTCCAACCTATACCCATATTAGATCTCATTTTCAAAATATTTGTCACACTACCAACCTTCCTAACCTCTTAACTCAACAAAAGTATGGTGATCTTGGAAAGCTTCTCTTAATGTTTTTCGAGCACAGAAACAAAATTCTAAAGAATCGC
>ML797143.1:126516-152553 GCA_009831015.1 Picea engelmannii
AGTCAACTGAGTTTGACTCAATGCTTTATCCACTATTAGTTTTACTAATCTGTGGTGGCTAATGACAGTAACAGGATCCTTGGACTTTTGTGTTCTTAAGGCAACTTCATGTAGTATGGTATGTAGGAAGAAAGGTAGATTAAGTACTAACCGTTGCTTCAAGGCTGCCAACAATTTGAGATGGCGAGGTCGAATTACATTGTATCGTCCATCGTAGGTGATGTATCACTGAACTATCCCCGCCAATTCCTTCCATGGTTCACTGAGGGTACTAGGATTAAGTCCCTTTCCTTTTTTATCCAATTCTTCCCCGGGTTCTGTGAAAGATTCGACATCTTCCCTCAGCTTCGTGGATTTCCCTGTCCATTGAATGCCTGTGTTAGGGAGGCCTGTGACTTCTGCTATGATTTTCGGGGTAACTAAGATTTGTATGCCTTGCACTGTAGATATTTCTCCTTGCAGGTTTTGAAATAATTCAAGCATGACGTTTGTGTCATAACCTTGCAAGCGGATGAAGTACTCGGTCCACCCTAGGCAATGTAGGATTTCTCTTGCCTGTTCTGTAACCTGGATTAATGTCGGCTCTCTGTGCACACTTCTTCCACCCATATTTCTATGAGAAAGAAAGAACGACTATCGTTCCTGTTCACAAATTTGGTTAGACCAGCTTTGGAGAAGTAGATGCAAAAAAGGGAAATATCAGTAACAACGAATGTATAAAGACGTGGGTTTTGTATTTATTGCAATCATTACAGCTAGTCGGGAAGTGTGCTAAGCCTTTGAAACATGAAATAAATTCTGGAATAGTGGCAAATGAAATGGGTTTACCTGCTCTGATGGCCTTCACTCTCAACAATAGATATCGTTCAAGCAAGAATAAAACATAATTAGTGGCAAGGGCTCTGCAACTGATGGCATCAGAGTAGACATCAAAGATGTGTTTGATTTGCTCCAAAGCTTTTTCCAATTGGGTTTGCACCTTTTTTATCTTCTCTTGGGCTCTGGTAAGCGTAGCATAAGTATCACCCTCTGTTGTTGTCGTGTCCTTCAATTCTTTAACAACCCTTTGATATTCAGTCCTAGTTACCATTTCATGTTGGTGTTGGACTAATGCTTGTTGTGCTTGTGTAAGTTCTGCTTTTAGTCTATCGATGATGACACTATGTGCTTGATATTGAGTTGCTTGGTGTTCTTCCATAGAACTCATCTCTTCCTTTGGATTGAATCAATGCTTGTTGGGCTTGTCCCAATTCTTCTTTTAGCTTATGAATGATGGCATCCTGTGCCTGAGTTTGGGATGCTTGATATTCATTCATTTCTTCTATGGAGTGAATTAATGCTTGTTGGGTCTGTGCAAGATATGCTTCCAGTCTATTCATGATAGTACTCTGTTCCCGGGACTGCTCTGTTATTGTCAGTAATTCGCCTCTGTTTTGAATCAGGGTTTGTTGAGACTGCAGTAGTTCTTACTCCAATCTCATAATAGTATCATTCTTCTCAAAAAGTTGAGTTGTTTCCTCTAAAATCAGAGCATATGTTTGTATCCCTATAGAAGTTGTACTAGCTTCTTTCTTAGGAAGAGGATTTCTTCCTTGCATTCTGCCCTTTTTGTTTTTCTTTCTTCTGTGGATCTTGTTTGCTAGTTCTAACTGTTTCCTCAATTCCTTGATAATCTCCTTGATTTTTCCCACCTTCTGCTTTAATACCACAACCCTCTTAGCCTTTTTCTTCAACAATTTGTTTTCTTTCTTTAATTTCTTAATTTGTTTCTGGCTTTTGGATGATTTCTGTTTATGAGGGATCTCGAGGTCTTCTTCATTTCGTCCAGCAGATGGTTGACCCTCTGTTCCTTCCAAGTGCTCTGGTTGTCCAAGAGGGTCTCCTGTTTCAAAAAGAAATTCCTCCTGTGCTGTGTCATCTGGAAAAGACATTTCAATGTTAGGAAAGTCTTCAGCTGGTTTTGAAGAAGAGGTTCGTTCTGGTTCTTTTTCTAAATTATTTTCATCTCTGTCAGTTAAGGTTCCTAAACTCCCCAAAACTTGAGCTATTTCTATCTCATAGCTCTTCAAAGAGTGTCTTGTCAGGTGCTCTGCTGCAAGTTGGTTGTCTCCCTGATTATCCTTTTGTGTTGTCTGCTCTGCTTGCTCAATTGCTTGAACATTTTCCTGTAAAGGTTGTTCTATGAAATTCTAAAGTTCTTCAGGGTGCTCTATTGCATCCTGAATTTCTTCAGTTGTTTCCTAAGTTTGTTTGCTTCTCCTCCTTTTCTTAGGGGGAGATCTAAGAGAAACCATTGGTCTCTTCTTTCTTTTTGTTAATGCTTGTGTCTGTGAGGTCTGGGCCTCAGTGATTTGAGTAGGTTCTGATTCAACTTCGGTTTGAGGTGGTGGAATTTCTCTTTGGGTGGTGGTCACCTGCTCCAGTTGTGGAGGTCTATTGGCCTCAATAAGATTCTCCCAAGTCAAATGAGTTTGAATCAATGCTTTATCCACTATTAGTTTTACTAATCTGTAGTGTCTAATGACAGTAACAGGATCCTTGGACTTTTTTGTTCTTAAGGCAACTTCATGTAGTATGGTATGCATGAAGAAAGGTAGATTAAGTACTAACCATTGCTTCAAGGCTCCCAACAATTTGAGATGGTGAGGTCGAATTACATCGTATCGTCCATCACAGGTGATGTACCGCTAAACTATCCCCACCAATTCCTTCCACGGTTCACTGAGGGTACTGGGATTAAGTCCCTTTCCTTTTTTATCCAATTTTTCCCCAAGTTCTATGAAAGATTGCACAGCTTCCCTCAGCTTCGTGATTTCCCTGTCCATTGAATGCCTGTGTTAGGGAGGCCCGTGACTTCTGCTACGATTTCCGAGGTAACTGAGATTTGTATTCCTTGCACCGTAGAGATTTCTCCTTGCAGGTTTTGAAAGAATTCAAGCGTGACATTTATGTCATAACCTTGCAAGTGGCTGAAGTACTCGGTCCTCCCTAGGCGATGTAGGATTTCTCTTGCCTGTTCTGTAACCTAGAGTAATGCTAGCTCTTTGCGCACACTTCTGCCACCCATATTTCTGTGAGAAAGAAAGAACGACTATCGTTCCTATTTACAAATTTGGTTAGACCAGCTTTGGAGAAGCAGATGCCAAAAATGGAAAATATCAGTAACAACGAATGTATAAAGACGTGGGTTTTGTATTTATTGCAATCATTACAGCTAGTCGGGAAGTGTGTCGAGCATCCCCCTCATTAATGTAGAGGTCGTCCTCGACCGTCAGTGTAGGAAGAAGCAATGAGTGCAGTTATTTTCGGGTGAGAGGTAATGATTGCATTGCCGCCGCCAGTAGGGGATAACCATATATAATTTTCAAAAATACACATGCCACCAAAAATCATTTAAACGATGGTCATTTGATGTGTGGAATTTGTAAAGTTATCATACCTATGTGCAAAAAAAATGATTTATGGAGAAATCAATCAAAAGTAAATTAAATCTGTTCATTTTTTTTTAATAGTCCACATAACATAATATTGTTACTTTTCCGGGTGATTGAGTATAACTGATATGATAGCCTCATTATTTGAGTAAAGGAGATCTAGAGACACGCGGAAACTTGGTATTTTGAGATAATCTTCCATACCATAGGCAGAGTCGCTACTGCCGGCAGGTGTCCATAGCCTTGGTAGGGTTGCCTTTTAACCCTTAGATGAGCCTTTATCCTTAATACACATGCGAATCATCTTTTTCCAAAAAGACCATTATCCTAGTTTGGTAGCCAGATGATGATAATGCAACTCACTAGATTGTAACTTAAGTGAACAATCCATCTCATGATGATACCTCTTGTCCTTTGACCAAAGAAAATGTCAAAGGCCATTGCCCTGGTGTGGTAGCCATAGTGGGAATGTCACTTACGTTAGTATCCTATGATTGTGGTAGGTTGGCTCGTGATGAGACCCCCCGTTCTTTATGAAAAAGGTTTGTATTGTGTATCTTTATGTATTTGTATCTTTTCTTAATAAATATTTGAATTGTCTTTTCCCAAGAAGACCATTATCCTCGTTTGGTGGCCAGATGATGATAATTCCACTCACTAGATTGTAACTTAAGTGAACAAGCCAACTCGTGATGAGACCTCTTGTCCTTTGACAAAAAAAAATGTCAAAGGCCATTACCTTGGTGTGGTAGCCATAGTGGGAATGTCACTTACATTAGTACCCTATGATCATGGTAGGTTGGCTCATGATGAGACCCCCCGTTCTTTATGGGAAAATTTTATTATATATTTATATATTATTATTATTATTATTATTATTTTAAGGGAGGCTCATCTACTCCTTAAGAGTAAGGGATGGTATAAAGAAGTGTAAAGATGCCAAGTAAAAGTGTGTTGAAGACTCCTTATAATATAGAGGCAGAATATCATTCAGGTATATTTGTATATATATAAGGGAAATAAACAACTTATGGTGGCGATTGATTATGAACAAGCTTTAAGATATTTCGGAGAGATTATTCCATGATTTTTTTTTTTTGATAAGGTGTCAGGGACCATCCACAAAATAATGACAGATCGTTGTAATGATGATTAGAAACAATGATGGTGAAAATTAATTGATGAAAGATGCACTTCCGGAGGAATGGCTAGTGTTTGAATGGTAAAGAAGGGGACGACAATCACATGAAAAGGAACAACAGTTGTTCTGTTAAAAAAAAAAGGAACAGCAGGTGCGTGAAAAGGGAACAACGGTTGCACAAGAAGGAACAGCAGTTGTTCCGTTCAAAAGGAAACAAAAGGCGCACAAGAAAGGGAACAACAGTTGTTTCATTCAAAAAGGAACAGCAGGTGCGTGAAAAGGAACAGTTCCGTTAAAAAAGGAACAACATGCGTGCGAGAAAGGAACATCAGTTGCATGAAAAGGAACAACAATTGTTCTGTTCAAAAGGAAACAACAGGCGCACGAGAAAGGGAACAACAGTTGTTCCATTTCAAAAAGGAACAGCAGGCGCGGGAGAAATGAACAACATCGTCATGAACATGTAAAAGACAGACTCCGTGTGATAAAACAAAATGGGAGTATGGAACAAAAGAAGGTGTTAATTGTAGTTGTCTGTCCTGATTCTTGTTTCCTAGATGAAGTTTTATAAAACAAAGAAAAAAACTAACCACTCAGTTGGAAAACTATGTACAATATGTACAATATAAACAGAATACATCATTTATGGAGTTGGGGTGGCTGGGTTACCTTCCCAGCCAGCTAGATTCTACACCGTAGAGTTTTTACTTACTTCTTGATAGAAAAAATATTTTGAAGGTGCCTGGTGGTAAAGTCGCAGCCGGTGTCCATTGACCAGAAAGGGTGATCTAGACCCATCGTTGGCACTCAAAGTAACCGTGCCATTATCATGGACTTCATTAATTTCATACGGCCCTAGTCATCGTGTCTGTAATTTCCCAGGAAAGTCCTGAAATCTGGAATCATAGAGGAGCGCCCAATGGAATTTCTTGAATGGTTTCTTCTTGATATGCTTGTCGTGCCAGGTTTCTTTCTGTCGCTGGATAACATTTGTGCGCTACATAGCAGAAAAGTGTGCTTCATCCAATTCGTTGAGTTGTTGAAGGCGTCGTTTATGTGATTATGTAAGATTTAGTCCAATTTCCTAGGCCATTCTTAAGGCCTTGATCTCAAATTCTATTAGGAAGATGGGTTCTTTACCATAGACTAGATGGTAAGCAGAGTAGCTAGTGGTGTTATGCCAAGGTGTACGATAAGCCCATAATGCATTTGGGAGCTCAGTAGCTCAATTCTGTCGGTTTGTTGAGACAGTCTTCGTCAGAATTGCCTCTAGGACCTTATTGGTGCTTTCTACTTGCTTGTTTGCTTGTGGGTGGTATGGAGAAGTAACTCTGTGCTTGATGTGATATCTGTCCAGGGTGGCGGTGATTCTATGGTCTGTAAATTGTGACCCTCCATCAGTAATTATTTCTCTAGGTAGTCCATACCGTACAAACAATTTGAAAAGCAATTTGATGACTACTTCTTCTGTTGCATTTGGTAAAGCTTCCGCCTCTACCCATTTGGTCATGTAGTCCGTTGCAATGAGAATATAGGCCTTTTGATTTGAATTTGGATTAAAGGGGCCGACGAAGTCCAGCGCCCATATTTCAAATGGTTCTATGACTAGTTGTGTTTTCAAGGACATTTCATCAGCCTGACCTGGTTTCCCCATCCACTGACAGTTGTCGCATGTCTGAACATATTTCTTGGAATCTCTGAATATTGAGGGCCAGTAATAGCCCATCTGTAAGATTTTGTGTCCAGTCCTATGATCTGCAAAATGCCCCCCACAGGGTTCGTCATGTCCTGCTTTCAGTATGTCATAGATTTCGTCCTCTCATACTCATCGTCGGATCTGGAGATCAGCTCCTGTGTGGAAAAGATATCCACTGATCCAAGTGAATCATGTGTTACGTTGGATGATCAATCATCTTTCCTTTGATGATAAATGTGTTGGTAATCTTCCCACTGCTAGATAGTTTGCTACATCAGGGTACCAAGGTGGTTTTGTGTCGACAACAAACAGATGCTCATCTGGGAATTGGTCCTCAATTGTTAATGAGTCGTCTATTTTTGGGATGTGGGACAGGAAGTATGCGACAAGATTTTCTTTCCTAGGTCGATCTTTGATGGTGATATCAAATTCCTGCAATAATAATAACCATCGAGTGAACCGTCCATTAGTAATTGGTTTATTAGCTAGATATCTAATGGCAGAATGATCAGTATACAGGATAACCGAATAGCCTGTTATATAATGACAAAATTTTTTGATGGCATGTATAACAGCTAAGAACTCTTTCTCTATTACTGTATAATTAAGTTCGGCTAGATTTATATTCTTGCTAATGAAATAAATGGCATAGGGTTTATTTTCTTCTTCGTGTCCGAGAACAACGCCTATGGCAATGTCTAAGGCGTCGATGGAAATTTGAAATGGTATTTTCCAATTAGGTCCTCTCAACACTGGCACTGTTGAGATCAGTTTCTTGAGTCCTGCAAAAGCCACATCGCATTTGTCAGAGCATTGAAATTCTACATTTCCTGTCAAAGCATGTAAAGGCGCAACTGTTTTTGAAAAAATTGGCATAAATCTGCGATAGTATCCTGAAGCACCAAGGAAACTATGTGCCTCTATTTGTGTGTGTGGAGTAGGTAGATTAAGAATTGCCTCAATTTTTGCTGGGTCTACTCTAATTCCATTTGCAGAAATGTAATGCCCTAATACCACACCTTCTGTCATCATCATGTGACATTTTTCGTGGCTTAAACATAAGCTGGTAGTGATGCATCGTTCCAATACCTTCTCCAGATTATTCAAGGCTTGATCGAAGTCGTCGTCGTTCGAGGTGAAATCATCCATGTAGACTTCAAGCCCTTCGCTAATAAGATCACTGAATATGCTTAGAATCACCCTTTGGAATGTAGCTGGAGCGTTACAAAGTCCGAAGGGAAATACTTTATAGGCAAAGGTACCCGAGGGACATGTGAATGTCATTTTATCCTGATCTTTTGGGGTAATCTGGATCTGATTCTAGCCGTTGAAACCATCTAGGAAAGAGATTAATTTCTTCTCTGCCAAGGTATCCAGGACCTAATCGATGAAAGGTAATGGAAAATGATCTTTTGAATAGCTTTGTTTAGTTCCCTGTAATCAACGTAGATTCACCACTTCCCGTTTTTCTTTGGGACGATGACTAATGGGGAAACCCATCGACTATCTGAGATAGCGTATATAAAATCTGCGTCCAACAAATTTTGTAGCTCTTCTTTAACAATATCTCTGAGGTGGGGGTTCAGTGATATTTGCGGTTGTCGGATAGGTCAGACGTCTTTCTCAATATAAATGTGGTGTGTGAAGAGTTGTGGATCAATACCTTTCATATCAGAGTACTCCCAGGCAAAAGCTTGTTGGTATTTAGAGAGAGTTTGGATTAGATTGTGTTGTTGTTGTTCTTCTAGGTTAGCATTAATGTTCAGAGACTTCCCTGGTGTGATCTCAATGGATTTGTTGTTGTGAACAACGGTAGTCAGAATTTGTTGTTCCATGAAATCTTCCAGTGAGTCTCCCTGTGCTTCACAGTCTAGAACAACTTGGAGCATCTGGCATGTTGGGTTACTTACAGTGGTTGGGTTGTTAATAAACCCATTGATTACATCATCTTCTAGTTGATTCTTGTGCTTGAGGGATTCTTCCATCGTGAGTGGGGCACGAAGATCCTTCTCGGGATATTGTGGTGGTGGCAATTGCAGGTGTACGATCGTTGGACTAGGTTTGGCTGGAGGATATAAGATGAGATTCCTTGTAACCCCTCCTCTAGCAATTGTCATTGTACCCGATCGACAGCCTATGTACGCATCAGCTGTCGCGAGCCATGGTCTGCCCAATATCAATGGATGTCCTTCAAGTCCACTTATTGGGTTGATGATGAGAAAATCTACGGGATATTCCCAAGAATCAACTGAAATGGCTATATCATGTAGTGTGCCGAGTGGTTTGACCACTGATCGATAAACCAATTGCAACATAATCGGGGTTGGGTCGAAAGAGTGAAGACCTAGGGCATTGCAGGTTTCCATAGTTAGAATATTGATGGCCGCCCCCAAATCAACTAGGGTATTTGGAAAGGAACAACCCTGAATCTGAACTGTTACTATGGGGTTTCCCGGATCTGCATATTTAACTAGTGTTTCTCTACCCAAAATTAGATTAGATAAGGCTCCCACTACATGAACTATTGATGATGAATTTTTGATTTTTCTGATGAGCTTCCTCCCACATATCTCCTTGATTGTCTTTGCATAGATCAGTATGTCTTGCAGGGCTTGCAGGAGTGGAATTTTGATGTATAAATTCCTGAGTTCCCCTACAATGTCGAAGTCAAGATATACGGTGGGTTTCGCTATCATCAGTCTTTCCGGGAACGGAGGGGAGGGAATTGCATCCTTATCAGAGTCTTTTGATTCGACTGTGTTCCTCCCTTGCCTGATTTCTTCTGTTATTACCATAGTCGAGGGTGTTATTGCTGGTTGTTTTTCATTCCCCTGTTCTTGGGGAATGTCATTTTGTTTGGGGGAGATGATGCGCCCCAATCTTAACCGAAGTTCATTGCACCCTACTGGATTGATTTCCCCTTCTCCACTTTCCATAATATGGACGAGATGAGTTGGTCTGTTATTGGGATTTGGGTGGGGTTGGGAAGGTAATTGAGGGTGCAATTGTGATTGGGGCAATGGGAGTGGAGTTTGTAACGAAGGTTGGGTTTGAGAGGTCATCCCCATAGGTTGGTTATTCATCCCCATGGGGTGCTGTCAGTTCTGGTTCTAATTTGGGTTTTGGGTAGTCAAGTTAGGCCATTGTGGAGGGTAGGTATTATTCAAATTTTGTCAAGATGAGGTGGGGTATTATGAATTTGGCCAATTGGAACTTGTAGTTGGTTGATTTTTCTAGTTGGGGTTTGTAGCAGGCTGGTTTGGCCAGGTAGGAATTGCAGGTGGGTACTGCTGGGGCTGCTAGTTCTGATTAGTAAATGGTTGAACCTGCCATGTGCTGCCAAAATTCTGTTGTTGATTATACTATCCAGGATTCTGATTTTGATTGTATTGTCCAGGAAAGAAAGAGGAAGGGTCCTGAAATGTATTTTGAGGCCAGGACTACCATTGACGACACTGAGCCATCAGATATAATGGTTATGTTTCCTCTTCTACTTCTTTGAATTCAACTTTCAATCCAGGGAGTGATGGGAATTCATCTGTGTCGTGATCCTTGGCACAAATAGCGCAAACCTGAACTATATCCAAGGGGCATTCCCTTGGACCATGTTTCTTTCTGCACCTGTGGAAAAATATAGCCAAGGTCTGCTCTACCTCTACCTTTTTTTGTTTGGCCTGCAATACATCCAATTGTGTAGTTAGAGTGCTCAAAATATCTGTTTTAAAGTTTTCTAGGAGATTACCGACTTCAGCTTGTGTAACACCCCAGTTGGAGATATTGTTATTTCTTGTGAGGGACATATGCATTCTTGACCTGGTCCGTGTACTTCCTCGTGAGCACCTGATACACAAAAGAACAATATCTTCATAAGTTTCCTGATAAATGTCACCTTTCCCAATTAAATTCAATGTTTCTACCCATTCATCTCTCATGCCTTTGATCAGATTTTATTTGAGTACTTCACCTGGTAATGTACCATAGGGTGATCTTTGCAAATTATACTGAAATCTTTCAACATATTCTTATAATGATTCATTTTATTTCGTAGTCATTTGAAAGAGTTCATCTTTTAGGTCTCTGGTTCTGCAATAATCCTGATATTTTAACAAGAAGGTTTGTTTCATCTGGTCCCATGAATTGATGGTTCCACCTCCCAATCCCATGAACCAGTGTAGGGCTGCTCCCTTCAAGGTAGATGGGAATAGTTTTAATTTTTGGGGTTCAGAGGTGTAATCATACCCTCTACATAGGACATCAAATTCAAATAGGAATGCATCCGGGTCTTTTGAAATCAGTCCATGGAAGGTTGGCAGGTTTTGTAAGGGGATTTCTTTCATGGGGGCATTGGCAATTGGATCAACTATTGGATACTCCAGCGTGGAGGTCTGGGGTTGTTGTTGATTTGGTTGTGCCATTTGATCGAAAATGTGCCAAAAATTTCCAGGAGGTTCTTGATCTAGGTATTCTATTTGAAATTGTTGATTATTTGGTCTTCGAAGGAATTTGACTGCACTCCCTTTATCTGGGATTTTGGATATGCCTTCTTCGTTTGCAGGAGACTTAGGGTCAGGTGGTGATGGTGGGTATGCCTTGGCAACCCCGCTAGTTTATCCTATTCCCTCCTCCATATTATTAGAGCTTCCCTCTTCTAAGGGGTTGAGCGGTGGGAGATCTGTATTCTGAAAGATCTACTCAGTCCCTTCAATTTTKCTATGAATATTAGTGTGGGCCATATTTGGTGAAACTTCTTCCTGAGGGATTCGGGTGGGTCCTTTCCTAGGTCCAACCGAAGCTTGAGATTCACCCTTTTTGATGATTTCGTCTATGAAAGTGCTTCTTCCAGGGATCACCGAACCCTGGGTTTTGGTAATTTTTGGTGGGGGTTTTGGTTTTTGAAGATCCTTCTTTCTAGTTATACACACTTCACACAACAACAAAATAAATTTCAACAAAAGAAAGAACCTACAAAGCCTCTTAAGTGTCGACTGGAGGTAAGTGTTGGCATAAGCATTTTACTTATTACCTGCGTAGGTTCTTACCTTCCATCTTCAATACCTGGTCCTCCAAAGACACAACCTATGCTACCTTTGACATTCTCCCCGACAACGGTGCCAAAATGTTGGTGTCTAAAGATGTCCTAAAAACAACCTTAGTTTAACATTAATTTATCAACTCGGAGATTCGTCGTTTATCTCAAGAATATCAGCAAAGTCTATGCAGGTAGCCTAAAATTGTGTAGCTAAACCAAATCTGAGTTCATCAACAATCAAGTTCCTCAACTGTTCACCAAAGATTCTAAGAACTAATGGAATAGAGATCTGATTACTAAGATGCTGTAAAATAGAAAAGAACTAATTAATCTATTGAATTCACTTAACTAAAAAGAAGTAATTGAATCTAAGTAAGGACTTGCAAAATTAACTATCAATTACAAATTTTGATTACTGGAAAGGAAATAACAAATTACTCTATCTATAGAAAGAAACAACAATTGTAATCTAATCATAAAGGAAAACTAATGTAACTTTAACTGAAAGGAACAACTATTGTAACTTTAACCGAAAGGAACAACAATCATAAATCTAAGGAAAAGGAACAACGCAGATGAAAATGTGAGGAACTGTCAAGCAATAACTTTAGAAATGGAAATCATAACGGAAAGCATTAATAACTAATCGAAATGTCTATCTTCTATATGCAAACAATCATAAAAATCATTAACACACTTATGCATTTATCCTTGGCTATTGTAAAAGAGATCTGAATCACAAAATAGAAATCAAACTTCGAAATGATACAATTACAGAATGAGACAGTAGCTCCTTCAGACTGGGCCCTCGGTCTTTAGAAGTACTGTTACAAGAAACTCAGAGCACAGAAATGATAGAAACACTCAAAACTTTCATTGATTCCATGGCTAGTAAAACATTTACAAAAACTGCTTACGCAGAGCAATTTTAAATCTAAATACTTAAATGCATTTGTTTCTCCTTTTTTTTGGATCTATTACCCTCTTATATATTACAATAGTTTGGGTAAATCAAGCTATCCTGAGGATTGAAAGATCCTCATGATTGCTTTACTATTATAAAGTTACAATATAGAAAATGCATTATCTTCAAAACTGCTTTACGCCTAAAAAGTCTTCAACCACCAATAGCTTGTGCATAGCCAAGATCTCTTTAGTTATCTTTGACAATTATTTATCCAATTCTACAACAAAATCAAACCATTCCAATCATAATTTAGAATCTATTTAATAAAACTTCAATAACAATCCTAAGGGACATATTAATCATGTTCTTTCCTATTTATCCCTAACTATCTGAAGAATCAATCAAAATCATATCATGAACTGTGGGAAAAAGGAAGATATTTATACCTTTTTCGTAACCCAACATCCAGGTTCAATCCCGCGACTTGGGATCATTACGCCTTCCACTGTATGAACACTTGATTATAATTTGTCGCTAATTAAATTGAATTGTATTCATGCAGGTAATCATGGTTAGAGGACATTGCGGAGGCAGATGACGTGGTGCTAGGGGAGGAGGTGCAATGCCTCTAGTAGAATCCACACCATAGGGGTCTAACCCCCAAGGAGAATAATAAGGCGTCAGATAGGAACAAATAGTTGTGGGGGATGTGGTTGGGTTGATGAGGTTCTTTGAGAGGATGTCATAGGCCCTAGTTAGCCATTTGGATAGAGATGAGGCTCGGGCACCGGTACCCCCTGAGGGTCCACCGCACACCCCAACTGTTACTAGTAGCATTCACCGAGAACTCAAGAAGGTCAAGTTTCCCAAGTTATTTGGTGCCACGGATGATGCATCCACCAAGGCGTGGTTGGAGAATATGGCGATGTGATTTGCACTTCGCGACTATACCTCCAACATGAAGGTCCGCATGGAAGTCTTCCAACTGAAGGGGAGCGCTCTGCTATGGTGGAAGACACTCCTGCTACAATTGAACATGGTCGTCGAAGACGTGTCATGGGAATTGTTCGAGGAACATTTCCAGGAGAGGTACATGTTGGAGGAATTCATTGAGCGCCAACTCAATGAGTTCAACACCTTGTGACAGGGAGGTCGTACGATGTTCGAGTACGAGCACATTTCATGGAGTTGTTTCGATATGCTCTGCATTTGAACACTGAGAAGTTTAAGGCCAACAAGTTCGTGTTTGGCCTTAATATTAGCATTCGTGCAAAAGTGAGGATTTTAATGCCTCAGACATTGCATGATGTTGTCCAAAAGGACCCCATAGTAGAGGAAGAGCTCATCAACAGGGGTCAAAGAAGGACTCCGGCGAGACCAACGAGACATGCAACATCTAGAGCACATCAGCATCAAACACCAGCTAGACATCCATCGAGGTATCAAGGCACTCCAAGAGGTTCCACATTCTCGAAACCATGGTGAGTGGCGCCTTAGCAGCGGACTCCCTACAGATGACCACAACACCAACAACAATGTCATCCATAACAACGATAGTTCAGGATTGTTCAACAAAACATACCAGGGTTACAGGCTAGTGGGCCATCAACTTCTACTTTGGGGACTAGGATTACTGGACCAAAGATCGGATGTTTGACATGTGGAGAGCCACATTACCAGTGTGATTGCCCAGTTGAGAGAGAGAGAGAGCAATCATATCAGTCAGACCCACCATAGTAGGAGATTTTGGCAAGGCCCATCGGATTCATGCAGTAGTGAACAATTGCGAGGCCGAGCACCAGTCTACTGTGCTCAAGACATCAGGTACCATCCCTGACCATACCTTTAGTTTTTTATAGATCCAGGTGCTACATAGAGATTTATTTATGGCACAATGCTAAAAATAATTAAGGTAAAGGAATTTGAACAAGACGAGTTTAGCTACGTAGAAATGGCTTTGGGAGCCAAGCAAAAAGTTGGAGGAAAGGTTACGGGCTATAGCCTTAACCTGGGTGATTTTTTCATGAAGTCCAACCTGCAAGTCACGATCTTAGGATCATATGATGTCGTGATTGGTATGGACTACTTGGAGTCCAATGAGGTGATACTCAACTGTAAGAAGAAACAATTGAGTTTGGTCGATGATGAGGGACAAAGATGTGATTGTAGGAAGAAACTAGGGAGTTTCCCTAAGGTTCATATCTTCCCTACAACTAAAGAAGAGCATGTGCAAGGGGTGAAATCTATATGTGATCCTTGTATTGAATGAAAAAGGTGTGGCAGAAGGACTAGAAAACCTTCCGGTAGTACAAGAATTTTCAAATGTGTTCCCAGAAGAGTTACTAGGGTTGTTGCCTGAGAGGGAAATGGAATTTACCATCAACCTAAAATCAGGGACCAAACCGATAAGAAGAATGTCATATTGGATGTGGACCCCTGAGTTATAGGAGTTGAAAATGCAACTGAAGGATCTGTTGGACCTAGGAATTGTATGTCTAGGTGTGTCACCTTGGGGTGCACCTGTTATTTTCATACAAAAGAAGGATGGGTCATGGAGACTCTACATTGACTACCGTCAATTAAACAAGGCAATGATCAAGAACCAATATCCATTTCCAATAATAAATGATTTGTTTGATAAAATGAAGGGAACGACAGTGTTTTCAAAGATCGACTTGAGATCAGGGTATCACCAGTTACAGATCAAGGAGGAAGATATTCCTAAGACTGCCTTCAAGAAGAGGTTTGGACATTACAAGTTTATCATTTTATCGTTTGGACTGAAAAACACCCAAGGGGTATTCATGAGCTTGATGAATGGGGTGTTCCACGAATACTTGGACAGGTTCATTCAATTATTCACCGACGATATTTTGATTTATTCTCGGATGATGGAAGAACATGACGAACATTTGCGCTTGGTACTACAGTGTCTTCGAGAGAACAAATTGTTTGGTAAACTGTTGAAATGATCTTTTTATCAATTGAAGATTCATTATTTAGGGTATATTATCTCCAACGAATGTATCGTTGTGGATTCAGCGAAGGTAGAGGCTATTATGGAATGGTATGCGCTAATGAAGGTCCTAGAAGTGCGTAGTTTCATGGGTTTAGTAGGATATGATCGACGATTCTTCGAGAGTTTTTCGAAGATAGAAAATCCAATTATGAAATTGCAGAAGAAGAACAAGAAGTTTATGTGGACCGAGAAATGCGCGAAAGCATTTCAAAGGCTCAAGGAGATGTTGACGACAACGCCGATACTAAAATTCCCTGACATGGAAAAGGACTTCTTGGTATGTAATAATGCATCCAAGAAAGGCTTGGGCGAAGTCTTGATGCAAGATGGTCGAGTGATCGCTTACATCTTGAGAAAGTTGAGAAAGAATGAGGAGAACTATGTGACACATGATTTGGAACTATTATCCATTGTGTATTCCTTGAGAGTGTGGAGACACCACCTGGTTGGATGGAAATTCAAACTAAAAATAGACTATTGTGGTTTACAACACATTTTTACGCAAAGTGACTTGAATGCATGACAAAGGCATTGGTTGAAACTTCTTAGCGAGTATGATTTCAAGATTACCTACATAGAAGGAACAATGAACATAGTGTATGATGCGTTGAGTTGGAGACCATGCATATTTTCGGTGATACCTCTTTAGACGAATCTACGTGAAAAGATTCTAACTATACAACACGATGATGACTAGTATCAAGAGGTTAAAGAATTTATCAGACAAAACACCTTGTTCGTACCAAAATTTGAGGGTTTTACTATGGAAAACGATGGATTAATGAGATATAATCACCAAATTTACGTACCGCCCAATGATGAATTGAAAATTTTGATCTTAAACAAAGCTCATAGAGCAGTGTACATGGCTAATCCAGGAGTCACGAAGATGAGGGAAGACCTTAAACCCTTATTTTTCTGGAAAGGAATGAAAACATACATAGTCAACTACGTGGCGAGATGTCTAGAATGTCAGCAAGTGAAGGTTGAACATAGAAATCCGACAGGATTACTACAACCACACGCTATTCCAAAATTGAAATGGGAGGCCATTTCGATGGACTTCATCATTGGATTGCCGCTGACGGAAAGGAGGCACGACTCAATTTTTGTGGTAGTTGACACTTTAACAAAGAGCGCACATTTTATCCCCGTGCACATGACGTAATAGGCGCCTGACATATCTAGAGTCTTTATCAGCGAGATAGTGAGAATACATGGCATGCCTAAGAGGATCATATCTGATCAAGGATCGGTGTTTACCGGATGATTTTGGACTAGTTTCCAAGAGGCCTTGGGAACCCAACTTAACTTTAGTACTGCATATCACCCAGAGACAGACAGGCAAACATAACGAATGAACCAAATCTTGGAGGATTTGTTGTGTATGTATGTGATGGACCAATAGAAGCATTGGGAAGAGTTCTTTCCAATGGTAGAGTTTTCATACAACAAAAACTATCAAAGCACCATTAAGATGGCACCTTTTGAGTTTTTTACGGGTGACCGTGTCAGATGCCTTTGAGTTGGGATCGACTTAAGGATAGGGTCCTGGTAGGACCAAAAGCGATCCAAGAAATGGAAGAGAAAATGTAAACAATAAGACAAAGGATCAAGGAAGTGCAGGATCGACATAAGAGTTATGTCGATGTGCATCACACTTATCATAGTTATGAAGTTGGAGATGGAGTCTTCTTGCGGGTGAAACCACACAAGAGTTCGATCAAGTTTGGAAAGGGTGATAAACTCTCTTCTAGGTTTTTGGGACCTTTCGAGGTTGTGGAAAGGAAGGGGCTTGTGGCCTATCAACTAGCCTTTCCTGATTCTTTGAGGCGTATGCACGATTTTTTTCATGTATCTGTTTTGAGACATTATGTTAGTGATCCTACACGTGTGATTGACATGAGTTCTTTACAGGTATTAGATGAGGGTGTTCTCACGGCGGAGCCAATCCGCATTCTAGACCATTGCATTTGACAGCTACGATGTCGAACAGTTGATCAGGTCAATGTCCAGAGGGACAATTATAGTCCACACTCGGCTACATGGGAGGGCGCATATGATATGCATCAACAATTTCCATTTTTGTTTGATAGCTAGACATTTCGATATTGTTAGATACTTATTTTTGCACTTGTATACTGTGAAAATTCAGGATGAACTATAAAACAAGAGGGGGTGTATGTAGCATCCTTCTCTTTCACACATTTGATGTGATTTATTCTTTGAGGACACTTGTGTGCAAGTGATCCGATTCATTATATGATTGACTGCTTCGCTTATGGATTATGATGAGGAGATGGTGGATTATGATGTTATACTATGTTATTTATGTATAGATAGATGCTATTGACTAGTTTCTCTTGAGTGTACAAGACTCTTGACTCATTGATGATTCTGATGGAATCAATGGACCTCCTTGGACTCCGGATCGAGTTATGTAGTGGACTGTATATGGTTTGATTATTTATGTTATTGCATGTGACATATGATGGGGTTTATTATGATTTTGTTTATGGATCACTGGCATGTTTAGTTGATGGATGCAGGCTGATGATTGCTTGCTAATCATACTCACATTTGGAGTAAAGGGGTCATGCACGACAACCAGAGATATTGAGGGAGAGGTGTGGTAGCAGCCCTGCCACAGTCTACTAGCACTCCCACCATGGCTCAAACTATAGGTTAACGATTACCTGGTTTGAGAGATCCACGATGTCGTGAGGGAAGACTGAGACAGTCTCTCATGAAGATTCTAAGGGGTGCACAATAAGGCAAGGTCCTTATTCCTTAGAGGCCCTTAGTCTCCCACAAGGTCGCCTGATGTAGTTTTGACTCCAAGGGTTAGATTTCTACCAAAATAAGTCAAAATGTGAGTGGCACCCTTGGAGCACGTAGTGCGTCTTGAAGGGCATGTCACATAAATGAAACATGAAAAAAGGCGAGTGGCACCCTTGGACCACGTAGTGCATATTGAAGGGCACGTCGTGGTTTTTAAACACAGGTGATTCGATGAACCTAGGTGCCTAGAAAACAATATCTTACCTTGACATGGTCATCCTTAAAATAATTATGTATAAGTAAAGTTTATTAATTATAAATTTCCCTTAAAAATTTGCTAAGCCTAGTTGAAATTAAAGCCTGGGTCTAAGTAGGATATGAGAACAAAAATTTAATTAAGGAATTAATAAAAGGGGGGGGGAATCAAATTTATAATTTAAAGGAGGATTAAATTATCAAAAAAAAATTAATTGTTGTTTATGTGCAAAACTTGCTAAATTCGAAGTTAGAAAAAAGGGGAAATTAGATGAAAAAGGAATGTGGAACACAGAAATGAATCTAGTCTAGAGAACTTTCCTAAAATGAACTCAATTAAGCTTTAAAAAAGGCGTCAGTCATTAAGGTAAATTGAGGGAATAAAGGGACAACAAGGAGCGTTTTTAGGAACTCTTTTAGGTGTGTGAGGGAATATGGAAAATTAATTTACTGAATTAAATGAATTCCTGGTGCAACTAAGGGATTAGGTGACAAGTGTATGGGGGAGATTATTTCCTAATTAATTTTTAATAAAACTAATTTTAAGTGCAAATGGAAGTGTCACTAAGAAGAACTCTATAAAAGAAATGGAAGAGAAGGGGAAATAAAGACAACTGGAAAGCGTAAGGTTATGCTGCCAGATCTTTCTTGACTGATTTCTCTTGTGGGAGTTGGGATACCCAGCTCGAATAGAGAGTGGTATCTCAACCTTGCGAGGCAAGCTAGGAGTTAGCTTTCTCTAGTTTGTGTGTGTGGCCCCTTTGCGGCTCGGGGGGGTGGGTGGGATCAGGGGGAAGAAGAGTACCCCTAGCGTTGGCTGGGAGGTACCAGTGAGGTCTCAGTGATTAGCAAGCAAGGAGATGGACGGAGCGCAAGCACGAGACAACAACTTCGGATTCTTCGCCCTTCGGTGACGGTACACATGTCTAAAATTTGTTGCTGTAAATTAGTGAAATGTGTTTGCATGTGGGATTATATGTTTATGGAATTGTAATGGTTTTCTGATATAGTTGGGAAATCTTGCTTGATGTGGTTAGTTAAATGATTTAAAAGTATTTCCCCTCTCGATCGAATTTCAAAAGTTGTCCTCTTCGCATTACCCCTGCTTTAAATTTAAATGTCTGGATCTATGACTATAATTCCATTCTTCTGCGTTGAGGAAGGGGTGTGGCTCTGTTCCCTCACACCTAGATCCATTTTTATTTTAGTTTATCTCTACCCCAAGTAATTTCTCCCAACCTCTCCCTTCGTTTGTTGTGTTCCATCTATTTTTCTCTACGAATTTTGGGCATTTTCCTCCTTGAAAATTCTCCAGTTATTTATCTACCTCTTCATTGTTGACTAACATCCAGGGTGTTGCCCATTTTGTTTACTCCCCAACATCCTTTCTTTTGAGCGATTTGTGTGTTTCTCTCCTCAACATATGGAGCAAATCACCCAGCGATTTCTCTCCTAACCCAGGCGTTTGCATAGATGTCCTTAGTGTTTTTCTCCCTCTTCGCCCAACATTCGACTAATGTCTCTGCATGTCCATTTGGGTGATTTATTTTCATTCCTTCCCCTCCGCGTTGTTGAGGGATACTTAGGCCGAACTGACACAAAATTTTCCTTTCGTCTCTACGTTTTTTCCAACCATAAACCCTTTACGTTTTTGTCTCGTTTCATAGAAGTTTTGGAGCCTTACGTTGCACAAGCTTGTAAAGATTATGATATGGTCAACAAGTTAAGTGTTGTCAAAAGTTGTAGCTCCGTTCATTGCAGATTCTTTTGTTGGCTTGTAGAAAACAATCCCAAAATTTTTAAGCGGTTAGATTTTGTGTATTTCCCTTTGATTTTTATTTTTTAAGTATTTAATTTTGTGGAACAATTTTGGGGCTGCAGCATTAGCTCGACCTTCCTGAGCACCTCTAAATTTATTTACTGTCCCACCCTTTAGGATTAACGATTCCTAAAGCTATTTTCTGCCTATTATGTAAAATAAATTTCTTTTTCAGAAATTATTATGTTCCAAGGTCTGAATCAAGGGCCAGATCAGGTGTCAGATCCAAGAACGGATGGAGTGTCGGTTGAGGAAGGAGCATTGATTTAATGAATATATTGAGGCATGCAACTCTTGTTTCAGTCTTTGTTCCGTAGCGCCTTGAGTTGAGTTGGATTGGGAAAAATCTAGTGAATTATTGACACTTGCGATTTTTTTTTGTGTTCTAAAATTTGATTTATGTTTATGTTTCCCATGTCATGTACTGTTCTGAAGATAATTTCGATCTTAAGGGAAATCTAGAATCATTGCTCAATTTAGTTGAGAAATAGATTTTTATATCTCGTTCTATTGGTAGGGATATTTTGTGTTTATTTTATTAACTGGAATCAAGTCGTGGCGCGAGATTGAACTCGTAGCTTGATCTAAAATTTAATTTCACCCTGAATTCATTCCTTCCCAGCGTTTTTATTCCTAGATTCTTCTCTGCGTTTGGAACTTAAAATCGCCTCGATTCATTTCCTTCCTGGCAATTTTAATCCCTTGATTTATCTCTGCATATGGCAATTAAATTTCTCCTAGCTTCCTTCATCACAATTTTTCTGAGATTCATGAATAACTCTGCATTTTTTGGTATAACCTGCCAGGGTTTATCTCTATGTGTCGACTATCAGCCCTTTGTTCTGGAATCCCATAATCGTTTGGGTATTTCGTTGTCGGTCAGGTATCACTCTGTTTTCCTGGTTGCTCAGTACAGTTCAAATTGGAGGAATTGTTGGAAATTTTATGTATGTACTACACCTTAGGAAATCCCTTTTTTGTTTGTTGTAACTTCTTAAATCTGTTTAAATTCTACAAGAATCTCGTGGTATGTTCATCAGAGTCACTTTGTTGGCACTCCTTGAGGTCTTGTTGTTAGCCTCAAACACTTGGAATGATGTTCCCTTACCTTTAATCTCTTCCCTTTCGGTTGCAACTCTTACCCATACTGATTTCTTGTTGTTTGTATTCTTTTTATTTCAAATTTTTTTGTTATCAAAAATTTGTTCCATAACAGGGTCTAGATGGAGGACCAGATTAAGGTCTAGATGGAGGACCGGATTAAGGTCCAGATGGAGGACTGAATTAAGGTATGGATTGAAGGTTAAATATTTTTTCACTAGTTCATCAGATTGGTCATTCTTAACTCTTTTAATGAATTTGAGAAAAGTAAATGCACTCTTGTTATGGAAGAATAAGTATGGTCTTCCTTGAAATCCCTTAATGGATATGTATGTTGTCGAATTTTTATTTATTGTGTTATGCTGATTTTATTAGTTTTATAACATGGGTACATGATTAAGGGTGGCATGTTAATTTTTGTATTGTTTAAGCATGGATGATCTCCTTTTAGTGCTTAGTTGGATATGTAAAGTAACTTGATGTACTTACGTGACGGGTGATGACTAATCTTCTTATGGATCCCTTAGATATGAATTTATCATAGACTCGTTGATTGTAATTACACTTATGATTCTTAATTCTTATGTAACACTACCTTATATAAATTTCACTTAATCATTACCTGAAGGATGGACTGAGTAGATTAGATTAGTCTCTACACTTTGATGAATTATGTTGATGTATGATTGATATTCTAGTCTAGAGTTATGACATGTGATTGGTTAGTGGGATGTAGAAACCTCCTTGTTCCTTAGAACAATTTCCAGCCTTGAGACCTTAAATGGTTAAAATCAATTGGAACCCGAGCTTGAGCGTTGCTTATGTGTTCCGGAGGTCCTATCCTAGCAGTGTAGGTTGGACGGGTAGTATCTTATGTCATTTATGATTATTTTTATGATCCTTAAGTAGTGTTATGTTATCTCATATTATCTTGATGTTATCTGATGATTTTCCTTATGAGATAAATTGAGTGATTTATGATTCGTGTTTTGATGCGTCATTATTAAAAGAATGCATTAGTTATGGGTTGTTGTTTATTGTGTTAATGCGTCAATATATGTATCTTTATTCATTACAATGTTGTTCCAACTTATGTTGTGCATGTTTGATAATGTATTAGTATTGTTTCATTAATATGTTGGATGATGTGCCAATGGTGTCGTTATTAATTGTGATGTATATTTCCTAATGCAAACATTTTTTTTTACATGTTGCATGTCTCTTTGGTTTCCGTAATGGAGGGATGTTACATAGAATATTTTTCTAAAGGAATAGACCATTTTGTATGAGTGTGTTACAACCAATGGATTTCTTAGTATATTCCAAAATCTTTTGCAATCACCTTAGTGTCTTATAAATAGAATGTTTGTTATGTAAAAGGGGTTAGTTGGTTAGTTAGTTGTTATTTGGAGAGTTTCGAGTTTCATCTGTTAATAAATTTGAGCTACTATGAAGTTGTGAGATGTAATGCTTAGCTAGTGAATACAATGGAACGTTGTTCTACTCATGTTTATTTGCTTGTGGTGTATATGGATGATGTGTTCATTGTTATCTTTTACTATGCCTTATTTATTCTATGCTAGCCTAAATGAATATGACTAAAGTTGAATTAATGGATTACACACCCCATTAAATCCTCAATACTATGCACAACACTTAATCAATAGTTATTAAATATGCCTCACATGGGACCACCCTCCTTTTGAAGGTTGAATATGCTAGCATATTACACTATTATGGGATTGTGTTGGACACCTTTTATCAACCCTATCTTTCTCATAGAGATATTAACACAGTGTGATTGCCAAACCTTAACAAATGCAGAGTAGCAGAGATGCAGTGGAGGTCAGTTAGGGTTGAGCTTCAAGATTGGTTGGAGTTACAAATTCCTGAGTTCATGTGCTAAGAAAGTGCATATATAGGTCAAGATGTTGAAGGATGTAAATAAAAGTACCTATTTGAGTGTCTACATGATATTTTCTAGGTTGAATTCTTAGTAAATTTACATGTATGGTTGGAAAGACTCGTAGAGAATCATCGACGCTAGGTTCCATGGACAAGATTTGAGTGGATCATCATGAATTGATTCAACAATATGACCACAAGTTGACTCAAGTTGTGATTTTTGGTTCAAAGGTTTTATGAAAGGATATATTTTAGAATCTATAGTAGAATGTCATCAAATTTTTATGAGAGAGGTAGAGATTTTTAATAAAGGACCACACAAAGGATTGATTGAGGAAATACCTATTTGGATACAAATGTTTATGGTGGAATGACATATGTTACCAAGCCCCACTGACATGAAAGTGTAATAATTTTTTGGGATGGGGAATGGTAGGAGGACCTAATGGAAAAGTCAGTGTCACAAGCTAATTGAAGTATTGGAGATGGAAAAGGTAGTGGATGATGAAAGAGAATTAAAAAATGGCATGTAGAGAAAAACAAAATATGGTGACAGGAAGAGATGGAAAAGATATGCACCAATCGAGAGTCATTGATGAGAAGATATGGTCCTAAGACTCGATTAGAGTGTGGAACAATGCAAGGGATGAGAAAAAACATGAAAAGGAGCTTCAATTCTCCTAAAATAGGAGATCAAGAATGTGTGGTAATGTTTAGAAGTCAAAATTTGATAATGAATTCATTTTTAATTTGAAACAATAATGGATGTCATTTAAAAAGAGGGTCAAAAAGTTATTCAACCTTTAGATTCAACATAAGGAAATTAGTTTACAGAACTAGTGGAATAAGTATTAAATGAAGGTTCCTCTGATCATCTATATAATGTTACCATTAATCATCTGGAAATTTGGTGAGAAACTTCTTACATCCAAATTTTCAAAATAAGATCTTTTACTGACAAAATTGCATGTGAATAAGGGAAATTTGATTAATTAACCATGCTTCATTAAGGAAATAATCACATAAAATTGTCAAGTTGTTGTGCATGTTTATAAATAAAAACTCTACTGAACCAAGTCAGAATGCATCAAAATCACACATACAACATTAACAATAATATGATAATGGAGTTCACCAGACCCCCTGGCTACGTCTTCGTATTCATGAATCCCATGAATCTGCTTTATTGATTCTTCTTCAAAAGGGATACATAAACAATCCTACAACATGTTTCTCCTTTAAAAAGACATCCTCTGAATCAATAAGCTCCCAATAATCTTTCCACAAGCTCTTTTCTTTCTCCTCCCTTTTCTTGACCCCCAAGAAGGGTTTACATAACATGTCCATCTCAACCACATCAAAATTTTCATGGAGATAATATCTCTCAAGATCCCATAAATTAAGATCTTGGCATATCTGAAGGGATTGGTTTAAGAATATCTCTCAACTGTCCATGAAGATCTCAACTCTCATTGAGACTAGGGATTGAAAGCCAACATGGATTTGCACCAAATAATCCCTTTTTAATAATGAAAAATACATAATTATGAGAACCCTATCTCATGCATTTAGCATTTTACAAATGCCATTTCCCCCCTAAATATCAACAAGACATATCTCTATCATTTGAAGTCCAATTGACTTCATTTGAAATGCATCAGAAAGCTTAGTGTGATCTCTTTGTTGATTGGACAATGTTCACAGTATTTGAAGCCGACTGAAAATGTGTCTACTATGAAGATCCTCCTGGATTACACCTCCCCACGAAGAAAAACTTTTGGAACACCAAAAGTATCAACTTTGACCTACAATCCATCATCAACTGCATGCAAATGTCTTCATTCTTGCAAGATTCCTTCACCTATGTACTTCAGAATTAGAATGTAACTCAAACACTTGCAACTGCTGCTAAGAAAATGTTCTAAAAGACACATTCCATGTATCCTTAACCTCTTGTTCTTCGGAGATGAAATGTCGAAGCCCACATCTGCATAAATTTGCAACCTGTAACTAATGATACTTGCATAAGTTTCTTAGTTTCCAAGAGTTTATAACTACACTCTTGGTCCAGTTTATAATGAATCGCCAAATGGCATAGGCAAAACACCTCAATCATCTGTTTATAATGATGATTACAAAATGAAGTCACTTAAGGATTAAGGCGCAATAATAACGCCTCTCACTCTCCTCACTCAAGGGTGTCTTAGCAGCCATTACAATGCTTCATAATCATTGGTTTTACAAGGCACTTTGATATACCATAAGGTGCACAAATTAGGAAAAACCCTATGGTCCTATATACCCATTACAAAACGTGCAGTAATATATTCACTAGTGGTGCAAACCCCCACTACAAAATATGTGCACTTCAAATGACCAACTCTTGGAATGACCATATATCAAACTCTAAGCATAGGCAAAATGCCCCTCGATTACTTTTGATCCATCATATGGAAACTATGGGCCGAAATCATATGTCTTCATTTACTTTGGCATCTCCTTGGACAAAGAAAAATTCGATATATGTCTTATGGAAAAAGTCGATATATTTACTTTGGCATATGGCTTTGCACAAAACGAGATTTTAGTGCCCAAATATACCATCCAAAAGTATTAAAATAAAACTTTATGTTCCAATTAACAACCTTTACCAAAATTATGGGAAGTTCTCACTTTGAGAAACTTCACCATATCCATACCTTTGGAGGCTTCAGACTCAATTCGCATCCCAAGACAAAGGCAAAAGAGAGATCGTTGGATCTGAGGACAACTAAATCCATAATCCGCTATAAGGAAGTCACCAACAATATCAACAATGACAGTTGGGTTGCGTGGATCATATTCAAGAATGTTCCTCTCAACCTTACCAACAAGATATTCACTTATATCTGCTGCTTTGGTGTAAATACCACCACCTACTCTGCCAAATAGAGCCATGGAAGAACCTCCA
>ML797143.1:190450-223309 GCA_009831015.1 Picea engelmannii
AAAAGTGTCCTCCAAAAATATGATTTAAGTAAAAACCAAAGACTAGAAGGAACCTAGAAAATGTCTTTCATAAAAACCTACATGGTTGTTGTAAAGTAAAGCCGAACACGTGTCGGTCGAAAACCTGGCTAGGAAAAAAATCAGAGAACATGGCGACTAAGTTAAAAAAAAAGGCATGGCAACTAGAAGTCCATTTCCTTCCATAATGGATTTGATATTCAATTGTTGTTGACTTCATAAATTCTCAAAAGAATTAATGTATATAGCCACACTTTTTATACCTATATACATTAAAGTATGACGACTAGTTATTATCTGTCAAGAGTGGACATGTACAAAAACTAGACAAGTTGGGCAACTAGTGAAAGATGCTAAGCTTATTAGTCCCTATCATGGGCATAGAGGGACTATAGCGATCGATAATTCGTTGACTTCATATTAGTTTGTCTTTTGACCACAAATATTTGCATAATCTCTATTGTTGGAGCTAGGGAACTAAAAACATTGATTTTTATATACTAAAAAGTACCATATATGTAATGATCTGATTGGATAACAGATTGGAGGTCTTATTGCCGACTTCACTATTCCCAATGTTTTATATGTTAACATATCCAAACTTTTTTATCGTGTACAGTGTTTTTGAATCATATATTTTTCCTATGTATTGCTTGAAGGTGGATTAATGCTAGCATTAATTCAAATGTTTGTCTTAGCATTTTCTGCTAGCTAAATTTATGCCAATGTTTGATATGCTAGCATATCCAAAGTTTGTCCTTCGAATACATTCTCTATTGTTCGAACTATTATTACATAAATTATAATAATTTTTTTTTGGTACGTCAGAGACTTGCCACATTGCATTTTTTCTTAAATGTTTACAGAGCATTTCTGACAGACTTAAATGTTTACCTAACAGGCTTGGCAGCGTTGAATGTTACTTAGCAGGCTTGTTACAATACATTTTCTTTCGCTTTTTTATTTTATATGCAATGTTCTCTACAGTCAATTTGGGCAATATTGTGCTTCAACGACATTGTTAGTTCATTGGTTCATGCTTGCTTCTTGCATCTCCATTGATTTCTTATTTACCTGTTGTTGTTGTTCTTGTTTGTCTGTTCGTCTTGTTGCAGTTTGCATGTTTGGGGTTCTGCAACCGCGATTGGAACTGCGACATTCATAGTGGACTAGTTGCTTCTTGCTTCTTTGTTCGCTGGATGTTGTTTATTGTTGTTTGATTCGACTTTGCAGGGTTCGGGTCTTGCGGCTGCAGTTGGGCCTTTTGGTGCTTCTTAACTGGGTTGTTATTTGTTGCTTGCTCTTCTTTGCCTAAGGTTTGCAATGTTGGGATGTTGCATCTGTAGTTGGATCTGTTGTTACATTTTTTGCAGTTGAATCCTCATAAAATACTATTAAGATAAAATAACATACAAAATTTTGCAGTCGATGTAAATTGCATCTCTTACGCCTTCAACCAGAGTTTGTCAGCATGCAACTATATTTCATAGTTGGTGATGTTTTTTCCATGGTTTATGTTTTACTATGGTTTCATAGTTATGAGAATAAGTTTTGTTGTCTGAGTGATATAGTTGTTCTCTCCCTTTTTTTTTTCCTCTTGTAAACTTTCCCATTTTTTACCTTTTGTTCTTCCGCTCTATTATGCATTTCTGGTTCTATACTTTCTCACGTTTCTATGCTCGTGAGTTCCTGGTGTGGCGAAATAACAAATCATTATCTCTATCTATATCTTCACATCACAATTCCGACCGACCGCCATTCGGTTGCATACTTAGCCAATTTTATGAATGCGACTTTGCGGATAGGTGCTATCGAACTATGGTATCTCGTGTTCGGTGTATACATCTTGCACCCAAAACTTTTGTGCTCTACAATTCGACCCCGTAGTCCTCGAACTTGTAACCATGCCTCTGCTCATGATGAGCTTGTCTATCTGACCTACCTTTCATACTTAGTCGAGTTTTTAAAGTTTGGCGGGTTGACGCCTTTCCGGGTTCAGAAAAGTTTAAAAGCATTTGTTGCTCCCCTCCATCCCCGCTACCTTCCGCTCTTCCCAATAGACATTAATTATGCTTTCAAAAGTCACAACCGACCAGACAGGTTCAGAAATATTGGCTTTAATAAGCAGAAATCTCAAGGATATCTCCCATTAAAATGAATAGACATGCGAATATTATGGGATCTGGTAATTTCTTTTGCCTGCATTTTGAATTTGCAAAAAAAAAAAATATTGGCCCTTTTAGTTTTTTAAAAGCTTCATCATAGTAACAGTGCAATACTATACTACCTCGTTGTCATCCACGAATGTGTCACCCACAGATGCTTTGACGTCATGTCCCTCTTTAATATTGTGCATATGTTAGATGTCAGATTTGAGAATTTGCTCGGATATGGGAATGCTAATACATGCTATTAGTCACTATTCAACATACATATTCGAAAAGACTGGCATTAATAAGAAAAATAATTGAGATAATCTGTCATTAAAACGAATTAACCCAAAATCTATGGAAGATCATACCATCATCCTCCAACGTTGCTTTTAAATACTTATTGCCATTTCTCTCTATCATCAAAGAGTTGGGATTTAGGGTGCCTTCGTTCTAATGTTCCTGGTCATGGACATGTAAGACAACTTAGAGATGTGATTGAGGCCCAAATGAAAGAAGAGAGACTGGTTTTATGTGATGTGAGCTTTGAGCCAAAAAACAAAACTCTGTTATCCAACAGAAACTCAAACAGGGAAAAAAAAAAGAACAAGTATCTTCTGGTTGGTGTTCTCCCTATATTCGATGCTTTGGTTGGTTGAAAAGCCTGATTGGAGATTTGTTTGTTGATCTTATTTGTTTTCTTGCTGGGATTTGGAATGGATTTTCAGGTCACGTGCAAAATACTTCTTCATTGAAGTATATAGTTTCTTCCAACAACACAGATTTGGCAAGTGTATCGAATTCTATAGAGAACACAAGAATTTGTCTTCGTCAAGGGCGTCACACTTATCGTGGCTTGTAAAATGGTCTGTGATTTTCGTAAATGATGCAAAATATTACTCCATTCGCGAACGTACCTAGAATCGGGTAACAAAAACTGTATGGGTGGATAAAACGACATATTATAACTACATAAGTTTCTATTTCAAATTTTGCTGAGCTACTTCTGGGTGTGGTAGCAGACTTGACAGAAAGCCATGTTATTTGTCAAAGTTTGTTTTTTTTCCTCTGGATGTAGTTACAGACTCCACATATTTGGCATCACCTTCGAACATTCCAGACCTTTCTGTGGGCCGCCATGTCTTCCACCACTATGACGAAAGATATATTCTGATGCGATCTGTAGCATTAGATACACTTTCCAGACCTATGCTGATGCAATCTACAACATTTGATACACTTGCCAGACCTGTGATGCCAGAAGAAGTCATGTACTTCAATAGAAGAACATTTTGTAGCTGGCTTTGACGTTCCTTCCAATTTACTGTAATAAAACAAAGAAGTTCAACATACAAATCTTCAGGCAGGCTTTTCAACCAAACAGATGATCGAATACAGGGAGAATAGCAGTCACACCATACTTGAATTTTTTTTCTTTCCCATAACTGATGTCACATAAAACGACTCCCTCGACTTTGAATTGGGCCTGCATCACATTTCTAGGTTGTCTCGGATGTCAATGGTCAGGAACATTACAAGGAAAGCACCTTAAACCCCAAGTTTTCGATGATAGAGGGAAATTAATACTTAACAAAGAATGGAATGTTGAATAACCAACCAATGCAAGTAGGCCATATCTAGAAGAGACAAGCTATTTAAAATACTAGGATAGAACTAGTTGGAAGCACCAATTAATTCCAAGACCCGAAATTGATGTTCAACTCGTTTTTTACGAATAAAGGATTTGATCATCAAGAAGAATGTCAATAAGCTTCATCATTGTACATATTTTTTATTGGTCGGCGGTAGGCCAAATCAAAATCATTGTGGCAAATAATATTAGTTGTATTTTGTAACCCACCTTGTTTGAATATAGAATATTTGTGGTTTTTTTTATGGTGTTTTCCAATCTTCGGTATTGCTTTTCATTTTATTTTGTACCTTTTTTTCTGTGTGTCGTTAAACATGGACGACAAGCTTTTCTTTCTGTTGTCTAGTACTTCAATTTAAATAAAGGCTACTCTATTCGTTCCTTACATTTTACATGGAAGAATAATTTCTCATAGGCCATACTATGTGGCGCCGACCCTATACTTAAAGAAATAAATTGGAGGACCTGTCCTGCTTTCATTCTTCGGGTCCCATAAATAGAATGAATTAATGACTTACAACAAGGAAACTCAAGTGTTGATTCCATGTTCCTGTTCAATATCTTGCATATATTGTAGCTTCATCTATTTGATAATATCCGTGCATATATACTAATATGAGTAGTATTGGAATAAATATAAAAACTTCCTCTTAGCCAAAACTTAGCCAAAACAATATAAAAACGAACTCGATTGTTTATTGTTCCGTGATATACATCTTGCACTCAAAACATCTGTGATCTACAATTCCACCATGGGTTCCTCGTATACATTAACTTCGCTCAAAGTATTTGTTTCTTCCTTCCATCCCCACCAACTTCGCGTCCTTCCTAATATACATTAACTATGATCTTACTAGTGACAACTAGACACACTAGTACAAAAGAATTGGCACCCGCTACTCTGTCATATACAAATTGACTACCAGACAATGACATCGTCCCCTCTTCCATGTTACACATTATGCATTCAAATGTTTCGAGCTATACAATTTGGCCGTCGGGCCCTCGCGTCTTCTGGGGAAACCTTGTCACCCTATTTTGGATCCTCGCGTTGGCGAGTTCACGAAAAATCCAACTTCTAGTCATTGTTTCCTGTTCTTCCCATCCTCGTACTTCTTTCCAGATATGCAACACCAAAGGTTTAATACTAAAATGACATCATGCAACAACCGTAAAAATCGTCATTAATAAGAAAAAGTCTCTACAACCAACTATCCCTACAGAACTTGTCCATAAACATGCAAAGAAGATCTTGCCAGGTAATGGAAAAGATATTAAAAATTTCAATATATTAGCGAAAACAAGTCCCAACCAACGTTTCCGTGTTCCATACTTGCACACTTTTTCGATTTCCGGTTCCTGGATTGACGACCTCAAAATTGTGTTTTGAATCTTCTATGAGCTGCAAACAGCGCCCGGAGTTCCGCAATATACAATTTGTCCGCAGAAATGTATAAAAACTCTAAATTTTTCTCTCCCCCCCCCCTTTATTATCCCTTTTCAGTTCTATATTTAGTCACAACTATATGATCACAGCCTCATGGATTCACAAATTGGCAACTCTTTATCTATATCTTCACACCATGAGCCTGACCGACCCCAATCCCTTTCAATACTCAGCTAATTATCTAATCACTGGGTCCCGGGTTTGTGGTATCCAACACGTATGTCCCTTGTTCCATCATATACATATTTCACCCAAAGAACTTCCGTGATTTGCAATCTATGCCTTTACTAGTGAGAACTCACCAGTGGTTCAAAAGGATTTGCATTAATAAGTGAACAATAGATGTTCTTCTGTGAGATACTTAGCCCTTTTTCCCTTGTCTTATTCTCGTGTATTATTTCTTTCTAGTTATATACTTAGTCGCCTTTCTATGATCGTGGGTTCCAGCATTAGCGAGATGACATATCTTCATCTCCATCTATATACTCACATGACGAATCCGACTGACCGTTGTTCCTTTCCATACTTAGCCAATTTTATGCTTGCGACTATCGGGTTGGCGCTTTCGAACTCTGATGCTTCTTGTTATGTGATATACATCTTGCACTCAAAATTTCCGTCATCTACAATTCCACCATGGAATCCTTAGTCCTTTTTCCCTTTTCTTCTTCCCGTGTATTATCACTTTATGTTTATTTACTTAGTCGCCTTTCTATGATCGTGGGTTCCAGCGTTGGCAAGCTGACATATCTTCATCTTCATCTATATCCTCACATGACGAATCCAATCGACTGTTGTTCCTTTCCATACTTAGCCAATTTTATGGTCGCGGTTGTCGGGTTGTCACTTTCGAACTTTGTTGTTTCTTGTTTCGTGATTTGCGGTATCCATCACTTATGTCCCCTATTTGCGGTATCCAACACTTATGTCCCCTGTTCCGACATATACATCTTGCACCCAAAGAACTTTCATGATATGCAGTTTATGCCTTTACTAGTGAGAACTCACCAGGGGTTCGAAAGGATTTGCATTAATAAATGAGCAATATATGTTATTCTATGAGATACTTAGACCTTTTTCCCTTGTCTTCTTCTCATGTATTATCGTTTTCTAGTTATATACTTAGTCACCTTTCTATAATCACAGGTTCCAGCGTTAGCGGGCTAACATATCTTCATCTCCATCTATATCCTCACATGATGAATCCGATCGACCGTTGTTCCTTCCCATACTTTGCCAATTTTATGCCCACGGTTATCGGGTTGGAGCTTTCGAACTCTGCTAGTTCTTGTTCCATGATTTACATCTTGCACTCAAAATTTCCGTGATCTACAATTCCATCACAGACTCCTTAGTCCTTTTTCCCTTTTCTTCTTCCCATGTATTATCTCTTTCTGGTTATTTACTTAGTGGCCTTTCTATGATCACGGCTTCCAGCGTTGGCGGACTGACATATCTCCATCTCCGTCTATATCCTCACATGATGAATCCAACCGATCATTGTTCCTTTTCATACTTAGCCAATTTTATGTTCGCGGTTGTTGAGATGGCACTTTCAAACTCTGTTGCTTCTTGTTACATGATATACATCATGCACTCAAAAATTTCATGATCTACAATTCCACTGCGGATTCCTTGAACTCGCAAGCTTCACTCTACCATAGCTCACAAATGTTTCAAAGTATCTGTCACTACCTTCCATCCTCACTATCTTGTTTTCCTTCCTAATATACATTAGTTATTCTCTTATTAGTGAAAATTGGACACATTAGTACGAAACAGTTGTCATCAGACCCTCCACAATATACAAATTGACTACTGGATACCGACATCGTCCCCTCTTCCCTATTACAGATTATGCATTCAAATGTTCCGAGCGATATAATTTGAACTTTGATAACTCATGTCTTTTGGAGAGACCTTGTCAGTCTGTTTTGGATCCTCGTGTTGACGGGTTGACAAAATGTCCAATTCTTGGTCACTGTTTTGGGTTGGTGCTTTCAAACTTTGCTGGTTCTTATTCCGTGATATACATCTTGCACTCAAAATTTTCATGATCTACAATTCCATCACGCACTCAACCCTTTTTCCCTTTTTTGCTTCCCGTGTATTATCTCTTTTTGGTTATATACTTAGTCGCCTTTCTATGATCGCAGGTTCCAACATTGGTGGACTAACATATCTTCATCTCCATCTATATCCTCACATTACGAATCCGACCGATCACTGTTCCTTTCCATACTTAGCCAATTTTATGGCCGCGGTTGTCGAGTTGGTGCTTTTGAACTCTGTTGCTTCTTGTTCTTTGATATACATCTTGCACTCAAAAGTTTCTCCATCTAAAATTCCACCATGGACTCCATGAACTCGCAAGATTCACTCTACCACGGTTCACAAATGTTTCAAAGTATCTGTCGCTACCTTCCATCTCCACTAACTTCCTGTCCTTCCTAATATACACTAGTTATGCTCTTACTAGTGACAACTGAACACACTGGTATGAAACAGTTGGCATTTGACCCTCCACAATATACAAATTGAATACCGAGTTTCGACATCGTCCCCTTGTTGGCACCAAAAAAACCCTAACTACTGGCCCTTTTGGCAACACCTACGAAGCAGATGAAGTCTCACTCGAGGTAGAGGCAGGGGTGGTTGCAGGACTCAAGTGTCTACAACCTAGCTGGGACACAAATCTGTGATCACAGTTCTTAACAGAGCACTTAGTAGTTAACATTCATTAGTATTTAAACCTTATTCACATCGCAGGTTGGAACCCTAATTATAGAACAACACAGTATTCAACAAGATCTAACACATCCAAGCACTTAACACATAGAAATAGATCAGACCTAACATTCACTCACATCACTAAGCACTAAGCTAATATATCAGATCCATCTAACATATATTACTGCAGTAAGCATAAATGACATCAATAATATAACAACCATAATGCACAAAGCAATCACAACACATGATATACGTGGTTCACCCCAGTGTGGGGTTACGTCCACCAACTCTTCTTCTTCTTTATTGTCTTCAGTCAATCTTCTTACATGCACAGAGCCACAAACCAACTCCGCATAGGACAAGAGATCTGAGTGAACCTCACCAGATCCTCCTTCCCCGAGTAAGGTCACAACACAAAGCCTTGTTGCATAGTCTGGACATGAACTTCTTACAATCACCTGCAGTTATCTCTGCAAGTATTAACACACAGTATGCACAAAGCATCTACAACTAATTGCACTTAGCTCACCGACTCTTCTTACATCGCCTAGATTTCTATTTCTACATTACAAAAGGGCCTAAGCATGGGTAAAACCCATAGGACGACAACCCATACCCGTTACATAAACCCTAAACCCAAAAAGCCCTAAAAAATGGGGCGAGATCCCATGATCTCTGCTTCGCCTTGCGCTGCACCTTTGACCAACCTGTCGAAGTCCCAAAAAGTGGTCAAACATGACCAAGGTTCTCCAAAACTTGGTCAAGAGCCAACAGGCCCCCAAAACTCACCTATGACTCGTCCCGAGTCACTCTGATCTGGGTAACTCTGCCTTGACCTGCTGCTTCACTAGAGCCTCCTGCTCGACGAACTCCTGAATAACTTTCTCGGTCACAAGTCCTTCCAAGCATTGTTCCACCTTGGTGACCACTTGTTCTAGCTATGCACCTTGCTTTTCAATCTCCTCAAAAAGTGTGTAATCGTGATCATGTACTGGCTGGAGACTCTGGGTCACTTGCAGGACTTTACTCTCGATAACATGGACTTGTTGCTGATTTGTGCACTATTCCTGGGATATTTTCATCCTCTCGACCATTGAGAGTGGCTTCAACTGTGCTCGCACTGTTGCTACTTGCTACTTTGCCTCCTGGAGCTATGACTCTAGTGTCCTTAGTTCGGGGTTCTCTGCAAGGTGCTCGTAAGTCTGCGCACTTTGACTGCTGAGTTGTTTGCATTCTAAGCCCAATGCCTTGATTCTCTGGACTGTGGTTCAGGCTGTTTCTTCTCTCTGGTCTTTCACTTCCTACAGAGTGCTTGGCACTACTTGTAATTCAAATTTTGCTACTCTTTGTTGGAGCTGCTGAATGTCTTCAACAAGCTTCCCCACTTGATTCTCCACTGGGTCTTCTTCTGTATGTTCTAAGCCCGTCACAGAGAAAAGTGCTCTAGTGATTGCTTCTTTAAATCCAATCTGCTCCGTGAGTAGTTGTTCTTTCTCTTTCTAGATTTGTGCTCTATCCTCTACAAACTTTGCCAAGAGGTCTTCTTTTTCTTGTTGCGCAACCCTACATTGCTCTAGGGATTCCTCTTTTCCTTGCTTCAATGCCTCAGTGGCTTGTTCTGTTTCCTCCTAGACACGGTGAAGGCGAGCTTCGGTTGCATCTACTATCCTGCGTAGCTGGGCATGCTCATCTCCCAAATCTGTTCCTTCTGATGACGATGGCATAGTAGACACTATGCAATTGGAGTAGAGGGATTGTTGTACCCCTTTCATCTCTACTTCAATCCTATCATACATGGTCTCATGTTTTTCTTCATTGCGCTGTAAAATATCTTCTCAGGTATCTAAAACAATGGAAATGATGAGGTCGATGTCATCCACTGTAAGCATAGTGTGCAACTTGGGCTTACTATCTTTTGACTTCTTCTGTGATGAAGGTTTTGTTGGGGAAACCTTTCTTTTCTTGGATGTCTCTGTCTCTGTCAGGGGATCTTTAGGTGGTGTTACTTTGCATTTGCACAAGGGCAGACCCAGGGTTCAACGCTTCAACAATGCACCAACAAAACCCTAACTACCTGCCCTTTTGGCAACACCTATGAAGTAGATGAAGTATCACCCGAGGTAGAGGCAGGGGTGTTTGTAGGAATCAAGTGTCTACAACCTAGTTGGGACACATATATGTGATCACAGTACTTAACAAAGCACTTAGAAGTTAACATTCATTAGTATTTAACCCTTATTCACATCATAGGTTGGAACCCTAATTACATAACAATGCAATATTCAACAAGATCTAACACATCCAAGTACTTCGCACATAGAAATAGATCAGACCTAGCATTCACTCACATCACTAAGCACTAATCTACTATATTAGACGCATCTAACATATATTACTACACTAAGCATAAATGGAATCAATAATATAACAACCATAATGCACAAAGAAATCACAACACGGGATATACGTGGTTCACCCCAGTGTGGGGCTACGTCCACCAACTCTTCTTCTTCTTTATTTTCTTCAGTCAATATTCTTACATGCACAGAGCCACAAACCAACTCCGCATAGGCAGGAGATTTGCACACACCTCGCTAGATCCTCCTTCCCTGAGTTAGGTTACAACACAAAGCCTTCTTACACATCTACACATGAACTTCTTACAATCACTTGCACTTAGCGCTGCAAGTATTAACACACAATATACACAAAGCATATACAACTATTCACAGTTAGCTCATCGAACTCTTCTTACATCCCCTAGATTTCTATTTATACATTACAAAAGGGGCCTAATCATGGGTAAAACCCATGGGTCGACAACCCATACCCCTTACATAAACACTAAACCCAAAAATCCCTAAAAAGGGGGGCGAGATCCCACAATCTCTGCTTCGCCTTGCGCTCTGCCTTCGACCAACCTGTCGAAGTCCCAAAAATGGTCAAACATGACCAAGGTTCTTCAAAACTTGGTCAAGGGCCAACATGCCCCCAACACTCACCTATGACTCGTCCCGAATCACTCTGATTGGGGTAGCTCTACCTCAAAATCCTTGAGCTTAGCTCAAGCTGTTTCGACCTGCTGCTTCGCTAGAGCCTCCTTCTTGCCGAAATCCTGAATAACTTTCTCGGTCACAGGCCCTTCCAAGAGCTATTCCACCATGGTGACCACTTGTTCTAGCTATTCACCTTGCCATTCAATCTCCTCAAAAAGTGTGAAAGCTTGATCCTATACTGGATGGAGCCTCTGGGTCACTTTCATGACTTTACTCTGGATAACATGGACATGTTACTGAATCGTGCGCTATTACTGGGATCTTTTCATCCTCTCGACCGCTGAAAGTGGATTCAACTATTCTTTCACTGTTGTTGCTTCTTGCTTTGCCTCCTGGAGCTGTGACTCGAGTGTCATTAGTTCAGGGTCCTCTGCAAGGCGCTCATAAGTCTGCACACTTTGATTGCTGAGTTGTTTGCATTCTAAGGCCAATGCCTTGATTCTCAACAATACAAGATGTGTCTCAACAAGAAGTATCAATGATGAATGTACCAACACTGTATTTCAGTAGATCTAACTTATGCAGAAGATCCCATGTAGCTACTAGTCTCTCTAGGGAGAATCCTCAAATCTCCATTGCCATTCCTCACGCACACATCAAAATCCAATTATTCATAGAAATAAGACATACCTTTTGAACCAATGGGTGGATCTGATGTATCTGAGCAATTTAGACCTTTCTGGGAGCTTGATCTCAGAATCTAGAACCTCTGCATCTTCATCTTCTCAAGTTTCCATGGCTTTACCAACATGTATTCACCCTATACATAGCCAACCCGCGTACGTAATCTCCCTATACATAAACAACCTACATACTGTATGCACCCTATACACAGGCAGCCCGTGTATGCCTAAAAAAATATGGTTTTCTGTAAATCCAAGAATTTCACCTTCAACCCTTCGTGCTACCTCAGACGTTCGCCACTTCAGATGTATCCACAAGTATTTACAAGAAGCTTTACACAAGAAAAATAGACATACAATATGTAAAAGTGTGTCCTTAATGAGTGAGATTTGCCTCTTATTTATATCTTCATGTAGCCTTACACTTTCCTTATTTTAGGGCTTCTCCATTTAAAATAATTTCTTTTGCAAGACACTTTGACTCTTGGGGGCTTCTATAAGACTCATGAGGGTTCTCCAACTTCATATGGTCATAACTCTCTAACCGTGAGGATTTATGTGACGTTCCACATACCACCGGAAATGGCATGACAAGAACTATGTATCTATGATAGTTTCACTGACAAATTCATTGTCCTTCATCTCATTATTCCATAATGAAGCATGGGTTCTCTAACCATACTTCTAGGATAACTCAATCCGTAAAGCATCTTCCCATGAGGGCTTTCACCACAAGGGGACCACTTTGGAGTTCATCAATATGTACTTCTTATCAACCATGACAAGACAATAATGAGTCATCTTTACATCAAACAAACTTGGGTCCATTACCCAAACCTTTGTGCTACCGAGATTTCTTCAAGGGTTGACATCAATGACAAACAACCTTAATCAACACTAACTTCATGTCCTTCCTAATATACACTAGTTATTCTCTTACTAGTGATATAAAAATTTCCCTCTGGACTGCTCTATCACACCCTCTTCAGTGTTACGTGTATTGCACTAAAAAAGTTCTGAGACATACAATTTGACCCTCGCGTCCTCAACTCGAACAATTGTACCTTGTAACCCTATTTTGAAGCTGCTTTTTCCTGTCCCTGTGACCTCCCTACTTCTTTCTTAGTATGCAATTAGAAAACTTTCATGCTAACAACTGACCATGCAGGAACCGTCAACATTGTCATTAATGAGTGAAATGATCAAGGAGATCTCCCATTATTACACATTAAACCAAGATATGCAGAGAGTTATATTGTCCCTTCCGATTGTTCATCTCAAACACGGGTCATCGCGTTGGCCCGTTCAAGAAATGTACAATGCTTAATCGCTCATTTTCGTATCCACCATGTTCACATTTCTATGTATGAAATTACTAGTGTTTAATGTTAATAGAGCATCATGCAACAATTGTCGAAATTGTCATTAATGAGTGAAAGTCTCGAGAAGATATCCCATTCACACACATTGGACCAAGATTTGCGCAGCCTTATATTATCCCTTCCAAATTTTCATTTCATTCATCATCTAGAGCAAACAAACATTCTTGTAAACCTATGGCAGCAGGTTGACAATAGTTTTGTGGAGATACAGTAAATAGCTTCGGACATCAAGACCAGAACTTCCAGTGGTCCAAGGCATAATTTTACTATTCATCCCGTTCTGCCCAGAATGAAGTGATTTGGACCTCTGTAATTGCTTGTGCAGGCTGCGTCCCTGAGGTTTTTTACTGTAAGGAGGTGGTCTCTTGGTGCGCCAAAAAATGTATTCCAAGCTAAATAATTATTCCACTGCGTGACCATTATCATGTTTCTTTGTTACCTCAGGTCTTCCGCAAGATGTTAAAATTGTTGGAGCCAACATTGACTTTCAGAGGACAAGACTGCAAGTAGTTCCTAGAAAAACATGATAACGGGTTGGACATCTTAGACGAGTTCCTCAAAGACCCGACAACAATTCCTAAAGATATCACAAAGTTGCAGGTAAGTTCCTCTAGAAATCCATTCCGGGAAATTACTTGGTTGTTTACAAGAATAATGAGATAGGCATCCATGACAAGCATTTCCCATATAATTATTTATATTTTGTACTTCACAGTCAAGGAACAATTCATTTTCGATTGGGGGAAGCTAATTTCCATTGAGATATGTTCCTAGTTGTCACGATTCAAAGAATCGAATAAATTTAATATGTCATCCTACTTGATTTTCGTAATAGTGCATTGTTGTTCATTTCCAAAACTGTCTCTTTCCAAGAAAATAAACTATGGATTCAACCCAGTAACATTCTGGTACCAGGCCCTATGGAGGCACGAGGCCTCCGATTGTTTTTATGAAGTTTTTAATGACTTTGTCTTAGTTTTCAAAGATTTATTGTTAGGGAAGGATGCTAGGAAACCATGTTTTTGAACAGGAAGGGCACACTTGAACAAAAGGAAAATCACAGTGTACTAATGGTCTTTGGCTCCAAGGAAAATCCTTCTTTCCTTCCATGCTACATCATGGACACGCTGTTTGTTGCAGAAATAGCAAGGCAATACAACCACTGGTTGCATTTTTTCCATGAAAAGAAAAAAAAATAGTTCATTCCTCTGCCCTGGAAAGTTGGGGACTTCGTGTGCAGAAACGCCAACAAGATTGATGAATTTTCTAGCCATTTCAAGAAATTGAACCTAACATATGTTGAAAGGATAAAAGGGTTGGACCCTAATGGGATTTTTCGAGAACATTTACTAGCAGTTGGATTTAGCATCTCTTTAATACTAATAATGTCTAGGAACCTTTGTTGCAAGACATTATTAGTATTCTATTGTGTTTGAATGTTTTGAACAAAAAAAAAAGTACGAAATTTTTTAAATGTTAAATATTTCCTGTACTATCAAATTTAGATACTAGGAACCTTTGTTGATGTAACAAACTGTATTAATTTTTGATAGATTTCAAAGAAAACTAATTCGGGAATGCTAAATTCTGCATGGATACCACATGTACTTCAAATTGCTTCCCACTTGTCTGTACTCGGTCACATTTATTCCCATTCCAACCTAGAAGGGACTACACTTCCATGCAACACTTGTTTACTATATGAATGCATGTGTTTTCAGATTAGTTATACTATGTTTGTTCATCTTTGTTATAACTCTGTAGTAGAGTTTTGAGTTCACCTATAGCTGAGTGACTGCTTCAGATTGGTATTAGAGAAAACCTCGATGGTCCATAGGGGAGTCCACCTAAACTAGGGAAGAAGAGGCAGGAGGAATGATATATTAAGAGAAAATCTATAGGAAGAATTACTCTGAAGGTTAAAGGCCATTGAGTCTAGGTTTCCTCGTGACAATTCCAAGGAAGAGTCAGAAGTTCAAAGGGGTCAGGTTGGAGCCATAGATCCCATCGAGAGGATTATTGAAATTATAAACATGAAAGGAACCAAAGTTAAGGTTGAATTCCCTGATTTTAAAGGTGAATTAAATAAAAATTGTTCATGGATTGGATTCAAGAGTTAGAGAAATACTATGATATGGAGGGAATTGAAGAGACAGATCCATGAATGGTCAAAATTGTATCATCAAAACGAAATTGAAAGTGGCTCTGTGATGGGATAATCTACAGAATATTAGGAAAAGACAAGATCAGAATGTGTCCAAAGATGTTAAAACTTTTGAAGACTAAATTTCTTCCCTCGGATTATCAACAAATATTTTAGGGAGTATCAAAATCTAAAACAAAAGTAGTTATCCATACCTTCTTTCACTGAAGATTTTTTGAGGATGCAAATGAGGATTTCTTTGCAAGAGGATGATGAAGTGACAACATATGTCAGTGCCCTAATTATATTTCAACTCCAAGATGAGTTGGTCATGTTCAAAGTGAACTCTGCAGATGAAGTATATCAACTAGCCTTGAAAGCAGAAGAGAAACTGAATAGATGAGGTAAAGAAACAATCAAACGAGGTGGAATCAATTTGAATAAAGGGAGAGGAAGTTCTTCCAAACCTACCAATGAAGAAGAACCTATGGACAATGTTAAGGAAAAATTCCAAGGTAGGGGAACCTTCAGTAGTAGGGAACGATGGAAACCATTTTATGGAAGTTGTAAGCCATTGAAGTGCTTTATATGCACTGAACCCTATAAGGTGGTAGATTTCCCTAAAAAAAAAAAGGGTGATGGTAGCACAATAAGGAGAAGATCTCTTGACAGAGGAAATTAAAGAAAAGAGAGGAGAGAGTCTGATGTTGAGGAGGACCTTGACATCCAGGAACAAAGCAACCCTAGAAGCAGATTGGGAAAGGAAGGGCGTGTTTCAAACAAAATTCAAGTGCAAGGTGATTGTAGATGGAGGGTCTATTGATAATTTGGTAAGTACATAAATGGTGAAAAAATTACAACTTGCTTGCATTCCAAAATGACACCTCTATAGTATTTCCTAGTTGAAAAAGGATCATAGTGTTCCTGTAAATCAATCTCGTCTTGCTGACTTCAAAATTGTCCCTTATGCATACAAAATGTTATGTGGCATAGTGCCAATGAATGTCTGCCATCTTCTATTTGGTAGACCTTGGAAATGTGACTAGAAAGTAGTTCACCATGGAGAAAAAAAACACCAATGTGATACAACATGAAGGAAAATTCCATATCTTGAAGCCTTTTAAAGGAGAATAATCAAYTGAATTAACAACTCTATCCTTGATTACAATGGGGTGGAAGAAGTTTTCCAAGGAATCMAAGAGTGGGATTTTCTATCTGCTATACCCTCGAGAAAACATAAATYATGTCASCAAACAGTCCCATTAGATGYGAMAAACTTACTTCAATAGTAACYAGATTTCACACCATMTGACCTAYCGAYTRGTTTGCCTCCTTCAAGGGGAATTACCAATAAAATTAATTTGGTTCCTGGGGCCAAAMTTCCAAATCAGGTTGCTTACAAGATGACTYCTATAGAAAATGAGRAAATGAGGAGGAAAATTACATAATTATTGGAAAATGGATTTATAAGGGAAAGCATGAGGAAAGAAGAGAGGAAAGAAATGGAGGTTATGTATTGGTTCTAGATCCATTAACAAAATCACTGTGAAGTATCGATATCCACTACTAAGAATGGATGATTTACTATTATGTTTTCCAGGTTCTAAGATCTTCTCTAAGGTTGACCTCATAAGTGGATACCATTAGATGCGAATTCATGAAGTTTCTGAGTGGAATACCACTTTCAAAACCAATGTTGGTTTATTTGAGTGGATGGTGATGTTGTTTATCTTATCCAATGCCCCATCTACCTTCATGTGAACAATGAATCAAGTATTTAGAATGCACATTGGCAAATTTATCATAGTCCATTTTGATAATATCTTGTTTTTAGTAAAAATATGGAGGAGCATGTAGAACATTTGAAAAAAATACTTGACATACTTCATACATAAAGGTTGTTTATCAATGTTAAAAAGAGTGAATTATGTAGGGATAAGTTGGTATTTTGGGGTAATGTTATTTCAACAAGTGGATTGAGCATGGATCTATCAAAAATAAAGGTAATCCTTGAGTGAACTACTCCTCGAAGTATTATAGAGGTGAAGAGATTCCATAGACTTGTAAACTTTTATAAGAGGTTCATTATAATTTCAGTGGGTTAAGTGCTCCCTTGACTAATTGCACAATAGGGAAGTTCTTTACTTGGACAAAGGAAGTTTTTGCAAGTTTTGAACAACTCTAAAGAAGGGTTACATAAGAACCCATTCTCACTATACCATACTTTGAGAAACTTGTTACGATTGAATGTGATGCTTCAGGAGTTGCAATTGGAGGAGTATTAATCCAAGAAGGTAAACATGTGGCCCTTTTGAGTGAAAAATTAAATGAAGATAAACATAAGTATACCACTTATGATAAGGAATTCTACGCAATGGTACAAGTCTTAAAATATTGGAGGAATTACCTTCTGCATAAAGAATTCATTTTGATGATTGATAACCAAGCCTTGAAGTACATAAATTCCCAAAGCAAGTTTTCCCACAAACATGCCAAATGGGATTCATTTTTGCATGCCTATACATTTGTTGTGTAGCATAGGAGCGGTAAAACCAATGTAGTGGTCAATGACTTAAGTAGAAGGCATCATATGTTGGTGGTAATGAGTAATGAATTAGTTGGCTTTAAATAAATGAAGAGTGAATATGCCGATGATCCATACTTTAGTAGCATTATTGAAATTCTAAGTGGACGAGACCTTACTGGTTTACTTTCATTTGAAGGATTCTTATTATTGGATGGGTTTTTGTTTAAGGGTTCTCATCTTTTCATCCCCCTTGGATCAAGGTGAGAAAATCTTGTGAGAGGGATGCACTCAAATGGCTTGGGAAGACACTTTGGAAGGCATAAGACCTTTGAAATTGTGAGAGAAAAATTATTTTGGCCTAAAATGAGAAGAGATGTGAACATGTTTGTTTATGTTTTTAGGGTGTTTCAAACAACAAAAGGAGGATACCAAAATATGGGCCTCTATATGCCATTACCTATACCAAAGGAACCATGGAATTATATTTCCAAGGATTTTGTCTTGGCGCTACTATGAAACCTAAGGGGTCATGACTCAATGTTTGTAGTAGTGGATTGCTTTTCCAAAATGACCCATTTTATACCTTGTAGAAATACAAATGATGCAAGCCAAGTGACACATTTTTTCTTTAGGGAAATAGTATGATGACATGGTATTTCAAAAACCATAATCAATGATAGAGACACCAAATCCTTAAGCCAATTTTGGAGGGTCTTGTTGAAAAAATTGAATACCAGGTTGTAATTCAGTTCATCTTACAACCCCCAAACTGAGGGTCAATATGAGGTGGTGAATGGGAGTTTGGTTAATTTATTAAGGTGCCTAGTGCATGACAATCCTCGATAATGGGATTTAGCAATACCCGAAGCTGAATTTTCCCTTAATTCAAATATAAACATATCTACAGGTAAATATGTGTTTCAATTTGTATATGTTCCCAATACCAAAGGAATTGTAGACTTAGTTGATCTACCTACAAATCCATATATCAGTCCAGATGATACATATTTTGTGGAGAATATTCGTGAAATAAATCAACAAGTCGAGCACAAATTGCATTCATTGAATGAACAATATAAGAAAGATGTTGATCTGCATAGGAGGGAAAATTTATCATGATAAGAATGAGAAGGAGGACAACTTGACTTGGACCCACACTTGCCAAAGAAAAAAAATAAAACATCTTGAACGAGTGCTAGACACATTCAATATTTATGAAGGAAGGTCATATAAGCTTTATTTTTTTAAGTGGGAAGGTCTTCCAAACTCTTACAATAGTTGAATCAAAGAGACCTACCTTCTTAAGTACAACCAAGCAACTACACCGAGTGATATTGAACTAGAAGATGTAGAATTTATAAAATAAGGGAAGGATTATGCAAAGCATCCATGCTAATGGATTCTCCCACGTTCCATATCTATTTTTCCATGTCTTTCCATTTAGGGCCACTCTGTTCCATTATTTTAGAGATCTGTGATAGTTTCTCTATCTCTCCTAGTTAATAAATATTATGGTGATCTATTTGATGGAGATTACAATGCAATCTGGGTATTACAAAAAATAAGGGAGGGATTTCTTTGTAGTGGGTCAATATTTATGAGTTTTGGTTCTGGGAGGTGGAATAAATTGGGACTGTGTTCTTCAACTAGGGGGGTTCCTCAGATATGTTTTTGGTTTAGTGATATTTCTTGCGAAATCAATAAAGGGAATTATTTTTCCTAAGTATGAAAATATTATTTACTAGACAAGAATGTTTATGTTTTCAACTTAATTATACTATATTTCTTCATCTATGTTATAAATTTGTAGAAGAGTTATGAGTTTACCCACAGCTGCATGACTGCATCACAAGAATAGAGGTATTGCATAGTGTATCCTCAACATACCCTCCATTCAAACCACCTTGCATGGCCATGTTTTGGACAATGGTTTCATAGGCACTATTGTAGGCCTTTTGATCTGCACTCTCGAACTTCTCTATTGTTTGTTGGTGAGGATGAAGAATTGTAAGGTTGTGAACAATGGATTCTTGAGGTAGAACAAGAAAATACTAAAGCCTATTGTGAAATCCAACACAAGGACAATGTGGTTCGACATTCAAGAGATCAAGGCTACCATGGATAATTTCATCGACACTAATCTAATCAGACAAGGATGATTCTATAGTACGGTGTATAGGGGAATACTCGCTAATAGTAGGAAGATTGAAATGAAGAGAATTAGAAACCACACTCTCAAAGGGGATTCATAATTATTGAATGAAGTGGTGATCATCAACAACATCAGGAACTGAAATTTGGTATTTTGAAAGGCTATTGCGTAGCCAGTGACGAGAGTGAAGGGAGATAGTGGCTTTTGATATATGATTACATGCCCAATGGAATTTTGGATGAGAATCTCTTTGGAGGAAAGTCCAAATCCCATCCTTTGAACTAGCTGCAACATTGGAACATCGTTTTTGGCACTTCCAAAGGGGTGGCTTATCTGCATGAGGGTACTGAGCCCTCCATTTATCACAGAGACATATAGTACACTAACATTTTTTTGGATGATGATATGAATGCTCGTGTGGCTGATTTTGGACTGGAGATGATTATGAATATGGAAGGAGAATCCCATATCATGACTAAAGTATCAGGGACACACAACTACATGGCCCTCAAATACTCTCTCTATGTCCAACTAACAAATAATAAGGATGTGTATAGTTTTTGGGTTTCGTTTCTAGAAATCATGAGATGTTGAAAGGATCTGGAAACCTCTGTGGAGTTGGTCTCTCGTTATCTCATCATAGATTGGGCATGGGAATTGGTGAAATAATGGAGGAGGACTAGTGAAATAGTAGACGAGAGAATCAAGCAGAGCGGGGTGGAGAGCATGATGGAGATATTTATTTTTTTGGTTATTTTGTGCTCCCATGTTAAGGTGGTGTTGGAATATCCAATGGTGGACACTGTGCCGATGTTGGAGGGAGAGGTGAATATTCCTGAAATCCTTGACAGGTCTCTTGTGGATCTCTTTTCTTGTTAATCATATGAGACAACCTCACAGGGTATTCTCATGGAAGTGGAGATACCCTCTATGTTTTTATAGAGATGGTTCTCCTCTCTTTCTCACTTAGATGAAAATTATCTTATGGTTTTGGATACCATATTATTCATTCATCAAACATTTAATTCCTATGAGTGGAATAGGAAATGGGACACATAAAGATAAAATATTTCACAATGACAATTTGGCATAAGAGAGATAAACAAATTTGTTCACTCCACCATAACCATTTCCCATATTATAGAAAGAGAAAGATTTTTTTTTTGAAGCAATACACACAGAACACAGAACAACATAAATGGTCCCTTCCATAGAACATTAAATGATTTTGTACCATTCATAACATAAGGATGTAAAGGAGACACATTCTCAAGATTCCACACTTTACTAAAAGTTAGAAAGCACAAAAGTCACAAGTTCCTAAAATAGTTCTCTATGGAGTTTAAATAAAATAATAGATACAAATTTACTATTCAATATCAAATAAAATGTGTGAAAAATCGACACTACATAGTATTCGTGATACTTAAACGAGAAAATATGAAATGTGTTCATCCTATCGGACTAGGATGGGGCTCCCATAGACCATATATTAAATAGAGGTGACCTGGAGGACAAAATGAGGCAGTCATAAAGAATAAAACCCGAGGGAAATCCTTCAAACAAAACTTTTACTCACAAAAATGAAAGTAGGGAATGGTGGTTCTAATCCCTTGTCACTTGTGATTCTTTAAACAAGAAACCACATATCAATTAGAACCAATGTAGTTGTTTCTTTAATATTGAAGGTTATGGTGGGTTTTATTTCTTCTAATGCACCCTTTAGTCATTCTTGAATATAATCTCATAACGGTGCTACGGTTATGTCTTATTTATCCCCGAGACTAAACAACTTGTCTTCAATTCCTTTCAACGTGACATGCTAATGTTGTGCAATAGATGCTTGGTATTCATTCTCATTCATGAAACTGGCCATCCAACATCCAATTTCATCTTCTAGTTCAAATTCATGAGGTAATCAAACTTGGTTCCCCATGTGAATCTAAGTATAACTAGCTCTACTTCCATCTGATCTTTAGTCAATAACATCAATTCCCTTATGAAGGGTGGACCTTCAAGTTCCTTCACAATATAGGCCACCTTTAGAAATGGTGTATTTCTCCTTCCTTCAAGAGTGTCATAGGTGGTGATCAATTGTTGGAGGGTATCAATATCTTCTCGAGCCAACTAGCATGTATTTGCTTTAGATTATTTTTAGAAGCAAAATGTTTCTTCCACCTTGTCAGCTCATCCACACTTGATATTCTTTCCACGAAGGTACTCATTTCATTTTTATAAAAATGATCGTCATTCTGTAAATCCTTTTGCAAATATTATTTAAGGGAACATATCTTTCTTGTCAAGACACCTACTATTGGATTACTGAGAGGGGGGGGTGAATCAGTAATAGAGAAAAATAATCCTTTTTAACCATATAATGAAATTTTTATATCAATTTAGCATTATCATCCAATAATTGCATAGTAAATAAACAATGAACAAGTGAGCAATCATACACATACACAGTACACCAGTGTTTTTACGTGGAAATCCAAAGCGGGAGAAAACTACAAAATGATTTTTCTTGTATGTCTTTAAGAATTACATTCATTGGAAGCACCAGCTTCCTTAATTTTCCAGATGCAACTAGAAGGAGGCTCCAACCCCTAGTTTCTCAGGATACAACCTAAGGGAAGCTCCAACTCCCCAATTCTATGGCTACAACCAAAAGGAGGCTACAACCCCCTATGTTCTTCGGCTACAACCGAAAGGTGACTACAAACACCTATCATTGCCTCATCCAACCACCCTGATGTAGAAGTAGAATGATGGAACCACTGTCACAATATCATTGCGAGATATACCACTGTAACAACCTGTACCACTGAACTACATCCAACCAACTTGTAACAATCTGTACCAAACAACCTGTACTATAAACAAGTTCATCAACCATGAACTAACCTGTACCATCAACGAGTGCATCAACCATGCACCAAATATGTACCAATCATGCATCAAATACACATAAACTGTGACTCATCAAGATGTACCAACATCATCAACTATACACCTCATGTATGTGCCAACTCATCAACTACTTGTCTCAACCATGTACCCAAAATGTACCTCAACCAAAATCCCTCATAAATTTCATCATCCAAATATGATTTGTAACTCTGTAATAGACCTGATGTATATGATCACATACCTGCAAACCTTCCTTAACTTTAACAACAAGAGAATAACATTTTCATCAAAATTTACTTTAGTCTCACATGACTAATTTTGGATTAGTCAACAACCCTAAATTGAAATAATCATAACTATGTACCTGTAATGAATAAAGATATAAAAATAGTACACAATGTTCTTCAGTGTCTTTTGTGCAATTCCTCCAGGTTTCACTGCTTGGAACCTCTCAGAAAATGAGTTATAGAAAAAATGACATACCTTATTGAATTCTGGATTATTCTAGACAACGAACTTGTAGAGCATGCCCTGCACAAAATGTTTGTTATATGGATCTGAAAATTGTACACATAATACTACAGACTATACTCTAACCAATACATTTGGTCTTACTGAATTTGGATTTGTTATGAAGAAGTTATGATGTTTTTACCCGAAACACCTTTTTTAGACTAGTTTCAGGACTAGCCACAAACCCTATTTTCCACGGAGTGTGACTCCAAAAATGAAATGACCCACAAGATGAAATTTTAATAATATCTACTTGGATATGTTTCCTCAAAGGAATCTCAATTTCACGGTCTGAATAATTCTAGAAAAAAAGTTATTGTGAAAATGGTGAGATGATCTGTAAATAACATACCTTAGAAAGCATCATCAAAATAATTTATCCTCCCTTGAATTTCAGCCTTCTTTAATTCACCTTCCCTCTGAAATTAGGCTTAGATATCCTTTGGTTACCTCAGTCACTTGTAGATATTCAATATGCTCAAGTGTGATTAAAAATGAGATAACCTTGCCTCTTATTTATACTTTCATGTAGCCTCCTCAAGGGGTTACCTTCTAACCATCTTAACCCACTTTCCTTATTTTAGGTCTAACCCACTTCTAACCACTTGTCCACTTAGTAATTTCTTCATTAACTTTATTATTTAAATTACCTTATAACCATCTTAACCCACTTTCCTTATTTTATGGCTAACCCACTTCTAACCACTTGTCCACTTAGTTATTTCTCCATTAATTTTATTATTTAAATAATTTATTTTCTATCCACTTTGACTTATAGTACACTCATCACTTCACTTTATTATTTAAATAATTTTTTCTTTGCAACCACTTTGACTACTTTGGCCTTTTGGGGCTTCTAGATGACTCATGAGGGTTCTCCAACTTCACATGGCCATAAATCTCTAACTGTGAGGAGTTATGTGACGTTCCATGTACCACTGGAAATGGCATGACATTTAATATCCATATAGAATATTCTTTCCTAAAAATATATCAAAACTCATACCATTATCCATCAAACAAACTTGGGTACAATACCCAAACCTTTGTGCTACCGAAATTTGCTATCAGACTTTCTTCAAGGGTTGAATTCAATGAAAACCAACCCAATTAATCAACAATATCCCCCTTTGGCATTGATGGAAACACTCTGATGCAATACTGAAGTCATATCACTCATGCTCCCCCTGGAACCATGCCTCTGTTCTCTTTCTCCAAGCACTTGCCTTTGCATGTGATAAATCTCTCCCCCTTTTTCATCAATGGAAAAGGTAGCTTTCCATCTGGGGCTGCTCCCCTAACTAAACTTTCCTTGGGGATACTCCCTCTGACTGAACTCTTCCTGAAACTGATCTCCTAACTTGAACTGTCCTCTTTATGGTGCTTCCTCGTGCAAATCTAAGACATAAGATAAGCATTCAAAAGCATTCATTTTGGAGTAGAAATTACTCTAAGTCTCTGGCGAATATATTCAAAGACTTCTCGTGGAAGCGGTTTTGTAAATATGTCTACCACTTGTTCTTTTGTGCCTACATATTCAACTTTGATGTTCTTCTCTACAACCTGTTCCTGTAAAAAGTGATACTTGATTGGAATGTGCTTCGTATTGGAGTGCATCACTTGGTTCTTTGAGATACTGATGGAACTTGTATTATCACAATAGATTGGAATGAGCTCATCATACTCAACATGTTTATCTGTCAGAGTTTGGTTCATCCATAGAAACTGTGTACAACATCGTGCTGCTGCAATATACTCTGCCTCAGATGTAGATAAATATACCGATGATTGTTTCTTTGTTAGACAAGATACTAAACACTCACCCAAGTAGAATGTTGTTCCACTAGTGCTTCGTCAGTCATCAATGCAACCTGCCCAATATACATCTGTGTAGGCAATAAGTGATAGATCCTTTCCTTTTGGATACCAATCCAAACTCTTATTTTCCTTTGAGATATCTGAAAATCCTCTTCACTGCTATGACATGTGATTCCTTTGGTGCTTCTTGAAATCGTGCCACCTGTCCAACTGCCTTCATTACATCTGGTATGGATGTTGTCACATATAGTAAGATACCAATCATTGACCTGTATTGCCTTTGGTATGTAGACTTTGAATCATCATATTTTCTCAACTTGAAACTAGTTTGCATAGGAGTGGTAATTGGTTTGCAATCTTCCATTCCAAACCTCTTTATCATTTCTCTGATATACTTAGTTTGAGAAATAAAAATTCCTTGGTTCTTTTGGCATGTCTGAAGACCCAAAAAGAAGGATAGTTCTCTAATTAATGTCATTTCAAATTCATTTTGCATATCCTTTGCAAATTTCTGGCATAACCTGTCATCAACACTTCCAAAAATAATATCATCAACATAAACTTCAATTAATAAAATACTATCTTGAGTTACCTTGATGTAGAGGTTGTTGTCTTCACTTCCTTTTCTGAACCCTGCCTCTTGTAGATACTTATCCAACCTAGAGTACCATGCTTTAGGAGCCTGTTTTAGACCATGCAAGGCCTTCTTCAATTTACACACATAATCTGCGTTCTCTGACAATGGAAATCCTTCTAGTTGTTCAATGTAGACTTCTTCTTTAAGTTCCCTTTTCAGAAAAGTTGATTTCACATCCATATGATACACTTTAATATTCTTGGAGAAAGGATAAGCTAAAAGCAATCAGATTGCTTCTATTCTAGCAACTAGGGAAAAAGTATCTTCAAAGTTGATTCCTTAAACTAGTATGTATCATTTACATACCAATATAGTTTTGTTCCTTGTAACCTCTCCATATTCATTCAATTTATTTTTGAATACCCACTTTGTGCCAATCACATTCTTATTCTTTGGTCTTGGAACCAATTCCCAAGTGACATTCTTCTCTATTTGATCCAATTCTTCATCCATGGCCTTATTCCAGAATTCATCCTTGCTGGCCTCTTCAAAACTGTTTGGTTCAATCGTAGATGAGAGTGCAAAGTGCATTTGTTCTAACGAATAGATTCTTCTTCTAGTCTCAACTCCTGCATCTTTGTTTATGATAATCTGATCTAAAGGATGATTCTTATGTACTCGTTTTCTAGGTGTCTTTGGAGGCACTTGCTGAAATTGCTTTTCTACTTCTATATGATCCTCTTCATCTTCCCCTTCTACTTCTTCTTCATCTTCTACTTCTTGTTCATAAAGTTGTTCGATTGATTCATTTTCTTCTTCCTTTAATTCTCGTCTACCTGTTTCATCAATTGTTACATTGATGCTTTCCACAACTTTGTTCAACCTCATATTGTAACACTTGTATGCTTTTATTGAACATGAGTAACCAACAAGTACTCATTTGTCCACATGAGAATCAAACTTTCCCATTCTTCCATCCTCTCTTTTGATGTAGCATTTTCTTCCAAATACTTTGAAGTGTTTCACATTTGCTAGTCTTCCTTTCCATAGCTCCTAGGGAGTTTTGTTAGTGTTGTTTATGAAAATTAATCTATTTTGAATGTGAACTATTGTATGAACTGCATGTGTCCAAAAAATATCTGTCAATTAGGAATCCACTAGCATTGTTCGAGACATTTCCTGTACTACCATGTTCTTTCTTTCAACAAATTCATTCTGTTGAGGTGTCCTAGCAAAGAAGAATTGACTTTTTATTCCATGTCTTCTGTAGTAGTCCATAAATTCCTTTGAAGTGAACTCTTCTCCATTATCAAATCTAAAACATTTGATTTTTGAATCCATTTCGTTTTCAACCATTTCTTTGTAGACCTTGAAGTTTTCAAAAGCTTCTGACTTATTTCTGAGAAAGAAAATTGCAGTCATTCTTGTATAATCATCAACTAATAACATAAAGTATTTCTCACCTTTTAAACCCTTTGTTGTAGTTGGTCCAACTAGATCAATATGCACAATTTCCAGTGGTTTTGTTGTAGAGTATTCCTTTGATTTGAAACTGGTCTTTGTTTGCTTTCCTTGTTGACAATTCTTGCATAAAGTGTTGGTTGGTTTCGTGATCTGGGGCATTTCTATAACGAATTCCTTTCTGCTGACTTTGACAAGGCTGTCAAAGTGTATGTGACCCATTATTTTGTGCCATAGCTAGCCTTCATCTTCCTTTCCTAGAAAACACTTTTCATTTCCATTTTCACTTAATACATATATGTTGCTCGAAGTTCTTGCAACTGTTACAATCAATTTTCCTGAACCTTCTTCTCTTATCTCACACTTTTGTGAATCAAAAGTAATTTTATGACCTTGGTCACACATTTGACTTACACTTAGAAGATTATGTTTCATATCTTCTACTAGTAGAACATTTTATGCCTTGGTATTCTTGTTTCCAATTCTGACTGTGTCTTTTCCAATGATTTTAGCTGAATCATCATTTCTGAAGGAGACTGATTCATCTCTTTCATTTCTTAATGTAATAAACATGTCTTTATCACCTGTCATGTGTTTTGAACAACCACTGTCAACATACCAATCACGCTTCTTCTTCTTATCTTGTAGAGCGAGTGTGCATTCTTCATTGCTATATTGATTCTGGTTTCTTATCCATGTCCTCTTCTAGGGTTCCTATCTGTGATTGTTGTTTTTATGTTGTGGTTCTCTAGGAGGGACTATCATTTTGCAAACTTTGGCCATGTGTTCAAAGTTGTTACACTTGTAACATTCCACTTCAATGCTCAATGATTCAAACCTGTTGTAACTTCTTCTCTGTGTTTCACTAGGCCTTCTTGGATAAACCTTTTTTGTATGACTTTCAAAGTTGTTCATGTTCCTGTTGTTACCTCTACAATTCCAAGATTTATGTCCAAAATTATTGCATGCATAACATAAACCAAAAAATATATTTTGATACCTGAGAGTTGAATATTTTTTGAAAGGAGTTACTCTTATGAATCCTTCTTCTTACAGGCGCCTATCTATTTCTGTAAGTTATTGATTTTGAAATCTGAATCTTCTCGATGGAGGAGTGTCTCTGTAATCTTCCTTGTAGGTATTCCTATCCCCTTTGATTGTTTATGCATACCTTTTTGGTTATGTTTCTTGTTCTGTTGTTTTGGATCTTGATCCCTTTTCTATTTGATTGTATCCAAGTCTGGACTTGTCGTGATGAGGCTTTTGACTGCCGATAATGTCATTCAAAACTTTTGAGATGTTCTGCATATTTTTCTTTTGAATATCCTTTCTTAATGTGACAATATCTGCTTCCAAATTCCCAATGATCTTATTCTTCTAGTTGTTCTTTGAGTGCTTATTCAATTTTTGTATCTTCTTTTGTTTGAAACTTCAAATTTGTGATCATTTGGTTCTTGAGTGTCTTCTTTATTGTCTAGTTCTGCTTGTAGCTTATTTTTTTCCTTCTTTTCTCTTCTTATAACTTCTATGACACACAACAATTCTTCTTGGTAGTCAAATTCTGCCTCGTCATATTCTTCTTCGGTGTATTCTTTATCAGAGTCTTCTACTGCCATGAATAGAACTCTTTTTGTCTCATTATCACTGACTTCATCTTCATCTGATAAATGGAGATATCATTTTTGGCGCATAAGTTTTTCTTGAAATCTTTCTTTGTGGTTCTTTTTCCTTTCTATGTTTGTTTTCTATTTGAGTAATCTTCATCATTCCCCTTATTTTTCTTATGAGGACATTTGTTAGAAAAATGCCCAATACCATCACAATTAAAACAAATCAATGGAAAGTTACCTTTATATCCGTCGTTGGTTCCCTTGTTCAATCTTCTGACAAAGTTGGCCATTTCTTCATCATCTTCTAAGATGTCATTGTTGCTGCTATGTTCTTTTTCTTTTTGCTTTCCCTTTTTCTTTGACCTTTTGGATGCTTTGAAAGTTGCTTCTTTTATATCTAGATTTTCCTATTCAGTTCTCATTTCATATGTTGTGAAGATTCCATGTAGTTCATCCATGCTTATTGAGTCTAGATCTGCTCTTTCTTCTAGTGTTGATATCTTAATATCAAATATCATAGGAAGAGATCTTAGTACCTTTTGAAGAATTACAGATTATTTAATTTCTTCTCCTAATCCTATGATTTCATTTACTGTTTCATCGACTTGTAAGAAGTAAATTGCAATATTCTCATATTCCTTCATCTTTAGTTGTTCGAACTGATCTTTGTAAGTTTGAAGCTTTGTTGCTTTGACTTTTGAATCTCCTTCATAAATATTTTGAATCTTGTCCCAAATCTCTTTAGCGGATTTACAATGCATAAGTTTGGTGTATATTGATTCACAAACACCATTCAGAAGTGCATTTGTGGATTTGGAATTATTTTTCCCGAGTTTAATTGCTCTTTCATTTGTCGACAGAACTATTGGTTCTTTGTATCCATCTACAATCGATTGCCAAATTTCAGATCCTTGTGCCTGTATATATGTTTGCATCCTTTTCCTCCAAAATGCATACCTCTATCCATCAAACTATGGCATTCCATTTTTATACATGTTGTTGCTCTCCATGATCTACCTTTCAATGGTTAAATTAATTTATAAAGGAACCTGCTCTGACTCCAATTGTTGGATTACTGAGACGGGGGGTGAATCAATAATAAATAAATTTAATCCTTTTTAACCATATAATGCAAGTGTTATCATTCAATAATTGTAGAGTAAATAAACAATGAACAAATGAGCAATTATACACATACATAGTACATCGGTGTTTTTACATGGAAACCCAAAGTGGGAGAAAACCACAGAATGTGTTTTCTTATATGTCTTTAATAATTACATTCATTGGAAGCACCAACTTCCTTTATTTTCCAGCTGTAACTGGAAGGAGGTTCCAACCCCCTAGTTTCTTAGGCTACGACTCCCCAATTCTCTGGCTACAACCAGAAGGAGGCTACAACCCCCTATGTTCTCCGGCTACAACCACCTATCCTTTCCAACTACCCTGACATAGAAGTAGAATGATGGAACCATTGTCACACTATCACTGTGAGATATACCACTGTAACAACCTGTACCGTTGAATTGCAGCAAACCAACCTGTAACAACCTGTAATCAACCTGTACCATAAACAAGTGCATCAACCATGAACCAACCTGTACCTCATCCTGTACCATCAACGAATGCATCAACCATGCACCAAATATGTACCAATCATTCATCAAATACACATAAATTATGACTCATCAATATGTGCCAACATCATCAACTATACACCTCATGTATGTGCCAACTCATCAACTACTTGTCTCAACCATGTACCCAACATGTACAACCAAAATCCCTCATCAATTTCATCATCCAAATATGATTTGTAACTCTATAATAGACCTGGTGTATATGGTCACATACCTTCCTTAAATTTAACAACAAGAGAATATCATTTTCATCAAACTTTACTTTAGTTTCACATGACTAATTTTGGATTAGTCAACAACCCTAACTTGAAATAATCATAACTATGTACACGTAATGAATAAAGATCTGAAAATAATACACAATGTTTTTTAGTGTCTTTATGCAATTCCTCCGGGTTTCACTGCTTGGAACCTCTCAGAAAATGAGTTATAGCAAAAATGGCATACCTTATTGAATTTTGGCTTATTCTAGAGAGTGAACTTGTAGAGAATGCCCCACACAAAACATTTTTTGTATGGATCTGAAAATTGTACACAAAATACTACAAACTATATTCTAACCAATACATTTGGTCTTACTGAATTTGGATCTGTTATAAATAAGTTATGATGTTTTTACCCAAAACACCTGTTTTAGACTAGTTTTAGGACTAGCCACAAACCCTATTTTCCATGGAGTGTAACTCCAAGAATACGAACCACAAGATGCAATTTTTATCACATCTACTTGGATATGTTTCCTCAAGGACCTACCGATTTCATGGTCTAAATCATTCTAGAAAAAAAGTTATTGTGAAAATGGTGAGATGATTAGGGGATCAAATTTTGCTCAAAAAATTCAAAGTGCTCGGAATCACTTCAAATCGAACGAGAGCGTAGGCCTCATCGTTGCGAACCCAACGAGAGATGTCACGATCAGTTCGAATCGTCAAACAGGCAAAAAAAGGGACACTGACTGTACAGTCCATACAGGCTGACGTGGCAGGGCCGTACAATCGTACGCTGATGTGGCATGTGATGACATGGCAGTTTCTGATTGGCATATGTGGTCAAATTAGGCTGTGACACGTGGCATCGTTTTTGGTCAATGGTATGGTGCCACATGGCCCAGTCATGGTCTGCCACGTGGAAACCCGGTATTAGTTTTTCGTTGTTGTTAAAATTGTATGGAGTCCATGGGGGTCGAACCCCGGACCTCCCCTATGGTTATACGCTTTGGTAGAGTGTGGGCTACCACTAGCCCACACGGTATTCCTTGTTATGTATGCGGGTTTTTAATTATTTAAGTTCATGTTATGTTGTGTATGGCGGGGGGGTCGGGCCGGGGCTTAGCCCTGACCCACAGTTATATTACAAGAACCATGTGACCATTGCATGTGTAAATGCACGCATATATATATATATATATATATATATATATATATATATATATATATATATATATATATAATGGAGCATGTGGTCGCATACCGTATATGCCATATGACCAATGTAATAGGTGGAGCGCGTGTAGCGGTTAGCCCCGGTTTCATGTGTTTTAATAATATGACCATTTTCTACATGGGAATGCACACGGAGTTTGATTTGGTTTAAATGGTTACAACGACCCGCCATTTGTCATTGTTCCATTCGTTTGGAAAACAGAGCCCTTTTTTTTGCACTAGCTCGAGGTCGGATGGTGACCATATGCCCGAGTGCTAGGCGGTTAGGGGCTGGCACGCCCATAACCGTCCTATAGTTCACACCGTTGGCGCGGTTGCACCCGGTGCCAGGTTTTGCGCTTAAATAAGCGTGTGTGCTAGGTTCATGAAACAAGGGTGCGATTTGTAGATACAGAGACAACAAGCTTGAAGGAGGGACTTCCAAGAAGCATAAATTCTTCGTTTTTTGGCCAAACGAGGTGCCAAAAAAGCCCAGCTAGGGGTTTTTGGACGCTCTGAAGCCATTGGAACAGTCTGTTGGTCAGTTTGAGTATTGTAAATCATGTTTTTGAGCACTTTGAGCAATTAATAATAATGATCCATTGGAAGCTGGACCAGGAGATGTAGCTCAAGAGAGGGGTGAACTCCTTTATTAATTGTTGTGTTTATGTGCTTATGTTCATTGATTATGTTGTTGTTTGTTTGTATCTTGAATGAGTAATCATGTAATTAATGTGTTGCAAAGTTGATCCATTTGCTTTTAACACATAAACTTTACTTGCAAATATTTTCAAGTTTTCAAGTCTTCTTCATTTTTTAGATCAAGTTGGTATCAGAGCACTGGTTTTTGAAGACTTGATTATTTTGCAAGTGTTTTGTTTCTAATGCTCACAAGGTTGAAACTCACAATAGGAGAAGGTCAACTTGTGGAGCCAAGTTCTCATCCTTCAAGGAGGAAGCATATACAATCACCGCAAGTTTCAAGGAGGCATTCACCAAGTATGGCTCATGCAGAAAGTCATGAACG
>ML797143.1:229349-241242 GCA_009831015.1 Picea engelmannii
CCTTGGGGTCTTGAGTGTTACCTCCATTTGGATTTATTTTCCTCTTTGGAAGAGGAGTAATTGTATGGGTTATCTTCGATTGATGTCAAGGGGGGTTTAGGTTTATCTTCCTTCTAAATTGGCTTCCTGATTTTTATGACCTGAAGAGGAACTCTTATGGTAGTGATGAACAAAAGCACCATCAATACTAGTCATGTATATACCCCTCTATTTGTGCTGAGGTTGTTTGATTTCTTCTGGTAGAGAGACCTTCTTTGCACAAATGTTTGAACTTCTCCATGTATTTGAATCATTGCAAGTGGCTTGCTTCTTCTTATTAGGAGTAGTTTTACTTGTCATGGATACCACCTTGGTTTCAACATGTGTAACTTCGTTATATTTAGCTCCCTCTATGATTTCCTCCACCCTAGTGAAAATAGAACAATATATAATTGAAACCATGTGATCTGTGAAAACACCTTCATAAACAAATCCCTTACATGCTTCATCCTCTTTCATATTGAATGAATTAGAGAATCCAACCATCTCAACTAGGCTAGAAGAAGTTGTAATTGAACTATTAACAATTTTGAAAGGCATGGGGATGAGTTTTTTCTTCCTCTTTTTATCAAAACACACATACACTACATTTTGTATTGTCTACATAGTTCATAAAGAATAAATATATCACAAATAAATAGGGAGGAAGAAAGGGTTTCCCTTCGAAGCCAAAGAGTCTTATGTATGTGAATTCTTCTTCAAATATACATACTCCCTTCCCCACAAAAAATTCTATGGATACCTCTGTTAGCCTAGTTGGTGCTTTGTGCTTCCATAATATAGGGCACCATAATTGAGCAAGATCCTCATTGAAATAGATATTTCCCCTTGGGGGCATGCCTTGAAATGTGTTACAGTAAACTAGAGAAAGAACAAGGTAAGAGGTCTTGAAGAACCTCTTGGCTTGAATGAAGTTTGATAGTTGGTGGGAAATATCATTCAATATAATATGGGCCCAATCAAAAACCATCCCTACTCGTACAAAGTAGTGAAGGATTCACATGATATACCTAGGGATATACGAAGTTAAGTCCTAACCCACCAGGCATGTAAAAATCCATGCACATTCGCTATACGACTAAGCCAACATGTATATGTTAATATGTAATATACCTAGTATATTACATTTCTTACTATTTAATAATATGTTATAGGTTTTTTATTATGCAAATAGGCATTGTAATGTAAATGATAAGTCATGACCTTTATAAAGAACATGGCTTATCATTCCTCACGTGTATTTATATACACGTATTGTATTTCATATGATATCAAGTAAATATGTAAAATGAATAGTAAATAAAATAATATGTATTATGGATATATGGAATTATGTTATGACTTCATGATGTTCTCATGAAGTGGACCACCAGATCAAAGTCTCGATCTAGATTTTGGCCATAAAATTTCAGAGTTTCACTAATTTATCTAGGTCTTTGAATAGGTTAGGGCATTTTTCCATTAAAAAAAAATCATCAAAAAATACGATTGAGGAAATAATCTTTCAGGTGTAAGAAAATTAGAAGAAGTTAGTACCAAATATCAAGAAGAAGAAAATTAAAAATTAAAAAATAAAGGGAAAGAAAGAAAGAAAAAGAAAGAATTAAAAAAAGAAAAGGTAATTTAAAAGAAACAGTTTCAAAGAAGAAGGAAGATTAAATTTTAATTTTACTGTTGGTGGTTTACAAGCCCATGGTATTTCCCTACCATATATAAAAAAAATTACAGTGGTAACTTTTTATATACACATGAGGTTGAAGACAAAATAAAAATTTAATGACCTAAGTCTTTTGGAGTAATATTAATTCAACCCCAATTAACTTGTGTAAAGGATATTTATAAAGGATAAGTAAGAAGAGAGGGTATTAAAACAAAGATATAACTTTTCATAATTTACAAAGTTATTTTAAATAAAAAGTGATAAGGTTTAAAAGATAAAGGAGATTATTAAAGTTGCTTAATACCTTTTATTAAATTGGGAGGAAACCAAAGCAATATTCAAGCAATTCAAAGGAGGAATATATATTTATAAAGGAAACATATATTGAATAATCGAGAGAGAAAAAGGAAACTGTGAAAAATGAATTCAATATATAAATCTAAATTTTGGACTAAATGCCCTTTTTGTGAAATTGAGTTTGAGTATATGACAATGTTTAAAAATCACAATTGTTTTTGTCCAATTTGTGGGAAATCATTTATTATGGAAGAATATCAAGATATCTCACAAAGGAAATCACTAATATTAAAATCCGAAGTAGGAAATTATAAAGACATCAATAGCAAATTACAGTTGGAAATTGAGATGGAGAAATATTTTAATGGGTTAACAAAGACAAATAATCTTTACTTCAAAGAGAGAAATCAAGAACTCATCACACAAATTGAAGAACTAAAAACCAAAAAATGGACAAATGGACAAATACTTACAAGAACGAGATGAAGAATATCATGATTAAAAAATCATAATCGACATTTACTAGTAAATATGAGGAAGTCAAAAGACAGGAAATAAGAGAATACAAATTCAAAACAAGAAAATCAAGGTCTCAAAGAGAAATTAACCAAAACAAAGGAAGAAGGTTCTTGTCTAAGGAACCTTAATAAAAATTTTATTGAACAAATTAAAAAGATGAAAGATGAAAAGTTAGAGAATCAAGATATTACAAGTGAAGTCGAAAAATTAGATAATGAGGAAGAAATTTTAATCCTAAGGGTTCATATTCGAAGTTTACTCACACAAATGAAAAATTTAAAGAGTGATAAGAAATCGCTACAGAATGTGTTAGATCAACTTATCAACAAAGCATCATTGCTTGATAAAAAGACAATGACTGAACCTATGGAACTAGATAATTCTTCATATGTAAACATCACAATTATGGATAAAGGAATTAATATAGACCCAGTCAACCTTATGACTCAAAAAGATGCAAATCTAGCTAATGTAAAGAGGTATTCAAATGTCGAAGTACAAACAAGCCAGTGGTGTAAAGAAGACTTAATTCCAAAAGTTAATCAAGAAAAAAGATGTGAGTATAAAAAGTTAATCAAGTTGCAAGGATACCTTATCCTCAGCATGTATTCTAATACTTGGTTTACCCTCTCTGTCTTCCCATCTGTTTGGGGGTGATAGGTTGTACTAAAGAGTAATTTTCTCTCAAAACCAACAAACAGAGATTTCCAAAAGTTTGAAGTGAACTTTGTATCTCTGTTGGATATAATCTCCTTTGTCATGCCATGCACTTTGAATATCGCTTTCATGAATATTCGGAGATTTGACGTTTGGAGGAAATGGATTATGAAGAATGAAGATCTTCTGAATCCTAAAGCTCCGAAAAAACAGTCGTTCGGAAGTTCGCCACTTCGACGTTCGAAGGAAATGAGGTGAGGTGAAAGGAAAATCTATGAGGCTCGAAGTTATGGGAACTTGGAAGTCCAAAGCACAGGATAAACACCTTGCAGCCAACACTCGGTCATATCCTATGTTCACATGTGTTCGGGGGCCGAAGAAAAAGGGCTAGTGCCCGAAAATTGTTTTTAATAACAGAAAAGGACTTAAAGAAGGAGCCCGTGAGGTTCTTGATTGTACGGACCTACACCGAGTGAATTAAAGAAGGCATGTGAACCTGAAGAGAAGGATCTAGCAAAGGTCCAAGAGCTAATTGGGCTCTAAATAAGAAATATCACATGTGCAAAGATCAACTTCTCAAGAAAGACAATTTTCGGATAGCCATAAATCACTACTCAGGACTCAGATTTGAGCATGAAAGAAGGCATTAGAAAGGTATTGAACATTAGACTATAACTGTTTACCCAGAAATTGGATTTGAACAATCAAATTCTCAAGAAATCAGTAGAAAGAAGTATGATATATATTATTGAACCAGAATGGTTGAAGTTTTCATGAAATTGTTTAGACATTTAGCCTGACAAAGTTCTGTTGGTTGCACATTTTTGCAGAATTAACAACTGTCAAGAATAGAAGAATAAACATAAAGTGCAGTGAGATGGATGATACGCAAGGGGATTACAGTCAATAATATGAGATTAGAGAAATGGATGTCCATTTGGGTATGGAAGGAACAAACTCCAATGGACATGGAGAAGGAAAGGATGATAACATGAATATGGTAGAGACCATTAGAAATTTGCAGAAGGATGTCCAAAGTCATAAGGATGATAATCAGAGGATTATGAAAGCCAAAAAGTAGCAGGAAGACTTCAACATGAAGTTAATATAGAGCCTATATAGAATTAAAAATAATGTGTATAAGGAGAGTGGCTCCATCAAATTAGGAAGCCACAGGACCCCTGAGGGAAAAGGAAGACCAAGAAGTGGTCACCATCACTCCCAAAGGAATTCCAATAGGAGAGAACATAGTAGCTCAAGTCCATCCCCTGTTAGGAAGAATCATAAGAGGTCTGGGGGGCATGAACTGAGAGGCGAAATGAATAATATCAAACCTCTTACTTTTGATGGAGAGCACAAGAAAGATGAAGATGTCGAGACATGGTTGTTGGGCATGAGAAAATATTTACAACTACATAATTATTCTTCTCATGCGGAAGGAAGAATTTATATTTATCAGCTGAAAGGAAATGCATCCATGTGGTGGGATTAGCTTGCGCAAGTGCAACACATCGGAGAGAATAATGTTACTTGGAAGGAATTCAAGAAGCATTTTCAGAAGAAATACTTAACTAAGAGGTATTATGAAAAAAAAATGAAAGAGTTCTTTGAACTCAAACTGGGCAGCATGACCATTGATGAGTATGAAAGGAGATTTTATAATTGTTTAATTATGTCTCCTTCATCAAGGATGAGACAGTTAAGATCCAAAGATATTTGAGTGGGATGCCATCTTTCATCGGTGATAAGATTGAATATGATGATCCTAAAAATTTGGAGGAAATCATAAGGCGAGGTAAGTGCTTATATGATCAACAAAAAGGAAAGCCTACTTTCCAGAAGGCTTGGGAGGACAAGAAGAAAATTAAGAAGGAACAAAGGAAGAAGGGGAACAAGCCACCATTTTTCAAAAATAGTCCTCAAGGAAAACCATCTTTTAGAGAGCACATAATGGATGAGGTAGGTGGGCAAAGGCCAAGGAAGCCACCTATTCAATGTTGGGGTTGTAAAAGAGACCATAAGTATAGAGATTTTCCTCACATAAGTGACAAAGTGAGAGTTGTACACAATGTACAGCAAGCAGAAACAGTGGAGGAAATGGGAATAAGTGTACCAAGGATCTATGCAGCCCTAGACAACAAGCAATCAGAGTTTCAATCACACATGATTGAAGTAGAAACTATGATCAATAATCATACCTTTACTATTTTAATAGATCCAAGATCTATTCATACCTATATAGATCCTAAGGTAGTGGAAAGATTGCAATTTCCAAGAAGTAAGCATGGGAAGTCTTGGCTAATGCAACTGGCTACAAGAGCCAAGAGAAAAGTTGTTGAGTTGGTTCAATCATGTCCAGTGGACATGAATGGGCTAAGTACCAATGCATATTTGAACATCCTACCCTTGGGTTCATATGATTGTCTAATTGGTATGGATTGGTTGGACCAACACCATGTTGTCTTAGACTGTCATAAAAAGGAATTTACTTGCCTGAATGAGGAAGGGAATCCAAGAACAGTCCAAGGAGTTCCCAGGTCAGTTACTTTCCGAGAGATCTCAACAATGCAACTAAAGAAGTGTTACAGGAAGGGATTCCAAATATTTGCAGCTCATATGGAGGAATCACCTAAGGATAAGGTGCCAAATATTGAGGATCATGCAATCCTAAAATATTTTGAGGAAGAATTTAAGGAGATATTAGGACTACCCCCAAAGAGAGATATTGATTTCTCTATAAACTTAATGCTGGGAGAAACTCCAGTATATAAGACTCCTTACAGAATGAGTACACCAGAACTGAAGGAACTGCAAATGCATCTTGAAGAACTTCTGAAGAAGGGGTATATACACCCAAGTGTGTCACCTTGGGGTTCCTCGGGATTATTTGTGAAGAATAAGGATGGGACTTTGAGACTTTGTATTGACTTCAGACAATTGAACAAAATAACTATAAAGAACAAGTATCATTTGCCAAGGATTGATGATCTCTTTGATCAGTTAAAGGATGCAAGGATATTTTCCAAGATTGATCTTAGGTTAGGATACCATCAAGTAAGGATCAGAAATGAAGACATCAACAAGACTTCCTTTAGAACAAGGTATGGTCATTACAAATTCACAGTGGTGCCATTTGGGTTATCAAATGGACTAATTGTTTTCATGTGCTTAATGAATGGTGTTTTCCGAGAATACTTAGAAAAGTTTGTCATTGTATTTTTGGATGACATCGTTGTATATTCCAAGTCAAAAGAAGAGCATGAGCATCACTTGAGGATGGTGTTACAAGTGTTAATAGAGCACCACTTGTATGCCAAATTGAGCAAGTGCTCATTTTATCATAACCGAATTCACTATTTGGGGCATATCATATCCGAAGAAGGGATAGCAGTGGACCTTGAAAATATTGAAGCTATTAAAGGGTGGATAGCACCTAAGAATGTGGAAGAATTAATATCCTTCATGGGTCTAGCTGGATACTATAGATGATTCATTACAGGGTTTTCAAGGATTTCTCACCCAATCACTTCCTTGCAAAGAAAGGGGGTGAAGTTTCAATGGACAACAAAATGTGAAAGGAGCTTCCAGCAATTGAAGCAGTTGTTAACCAATGCTCCAATTCTGAGAATTGCAGATCTTAATGAGGATTTCATGGTTTTCACATATGCATGCAAAGAAGGACTTGGTGGAGTCCTTAGTCAGAATGGTTTTGTGGTATGTTTCAAATCCATAAAATTGAAAGAGCAGGAAAGGCTCTATGCCACTCATGATTTGGAGTTGGCAGCCATAGTGCATGCCTTAAATAAGTGGAGGAACTCCCTCATGGGAAAAAGGTTTGAGTTGTGGACAGATCATAATGGTCTGAAATATCTATTTGATAAACCAACTCTAAATGCTAGACAAAGTAGATGGTTAGAGTTTCTTTGTGTGTAAGAATTTGATATCAAGCACATCAAAGGAAAATATAACAAAGTGGTTGACACACTCAGCAGGAGATTGAATGAACTGCATGCTACAACCATTATCATGTATCAAACTGATCTTAACGGAAGAATTTTTGAGGTTGCAAAAGTAGATTTGCAGTACATGGAGATATTAACAAAATTACAACAAGGTAAAATGCAACAAAAGGTTGAAGATTATAAATTGGGAAATGATGAAATTATCTTGTACAGAAACATAATTTATGTACCTAATTCTCATGAATTGAGGAGTATGATATTGAAAGCGATGCATAATGTAACTTATTCTGGACACCCATGATATCATAAAATAGTTGTAGCATTCAAAAGCCAATATTATTGGCCATGCATGAAGAAGGAAATTGTTGAGTACATTGTTAAATGTCTGGAGTGTCAAAAGGTCAAGGCTGAGCATAGAAACCCAACTGGGTTGCTGCAACCATTTCTCATTCCTGAGTGGAAGTGGTAAGTGTTGACAATGGATTTCATCACCAAATTTCCCAAAACAAGCAAGCATCATAATTCTATCATGGTGGTGGTGGACAAGCTTACTAAAGCTGCCCATTTCATTCCAATGAAGATTACTCACAAGGAAACCAATGTTGTTGATATTTATATGAGGGAAGTAGCATGCTTTCATGGCATACCCAAGACATTTTTGTCTGAAAGAGACCCAAATTTCACTTCAAACTTCTAGAAGGGATTATTCAAAGGATTCAGAACAAATCTAAATTTCAGCACAACTTATCATCCAGAATCTAATGGGAAAATAGAGAGGGTGAACCAAGTGATAGAGGATATGTTAAGAATGTATGTGATGGAAAAACCATCAAAATGGGAGGATTATATACACTTGGTATAATTTTCCTACAACAATGGGTACCAAACATCTCTGAAGACGATCCCATTTGAGGCATTGTATGGTAGAAAGTGCAACACACCAATAAGCTGGGACAACCCAATAGATAGAGAAGTGGGCCAGAGTTTATCAGGGAAATGGAAGAGTAGATGTCAAAAATAAAACAGAATTTAATGATTGCCCAAGATAGGCAGAAAAGCTAGGCTGACAAGGGCATAACTCATAGAGAGTTTAAAGTGGGTGATCATGTATTCTTGACAGTGAAGGCCAACAAAAGTTCCCTGAAGTTGGGAAACTGTTCCAAGTTGGTAGTTAGATATTGTGGTCTGTTTGAAATCCTAGAGAGGATTGGACCAATAGCTTATATGATTGCATTTCTTGCATCTATGTCTATTCATAATGTATTCCATGTATCATTTCTTAAGAAATATATACATGATGTTAATCATGTTATTGGTTGGAATGTGATTCAGGTGGAACAAGAAGGCGCTTTTCAAGTTCATCTAGTACGCATTCTAGAATGGAAAATCAAATTGCTCCAGAATCGATCCATAGAGCTTGTAAAGGTCCAATGGACCTGGTACGGTCCTGAGGATGCAACTTGGGAGCATGAAAATGCTATGCGGGTAGAATACCCACATATTTTTTAAGATTTTGGAAATCTTGTTGATATCATGTAAATAAGATGCACTGAGGATAGTGCATAAATAAGGGGAGGGGATTGTAATACCCCAAGGCCAAGCCCTTGCTAAATTGTAAACATGTTTTGGAGGCTAGTGAGCCAAGTGATTATAAGTTGGGATTCTTATGTGAATATTAGGCTGGAGAGCCTAGATGCTAATGCCAGTGAGCCTATTTGTTTATATGTAAATACTCATATCATTAATGTAAAACATCGCTATGTGTAGACCGACCATGAAGAAAGATTTATGGGGGACTAAGCTCCACTAGGTAGGGAAAGGGAAGGGGATAAGAGGCTAAGAAAAAGGGCTAAGCTAGAGGGCTTATCTCTAAGGGAATAATATAATATTATTATTTCCTAATGACTAAGGTTTGGGAAATAACTGAAGCTATCCTAAGTTCTTGTGGGAAGGGAACTAATGATAAGTGGAGGTCATGCAGCTTCATGAAGACAAGTTTCCAATTTGGGACATGTAGTTTTATGTGGGGAAATCAGTTCGTTGGGGGGTTCGCTCGAGCATGATTTCCATACACTCATGGATACACACACTTAGTCATTCTCCCCATGGTTGAACCTACTCCATTTTTTACCTCTGTAACTTGCACTCACCTGTAATTTCTTGAGCTCGTACCCTGCCTTAACAGTTGGTTTTTGTTGCCATCATATGTTCCATACCCAAGTTCTTTTGTTGTCATCACCCTTACCTGTTTGAATTAGGAGATGGACAAAAGAAGTAGGTTGCCAGGCCTAGAAGTTTGAAGACGCAGGTTGCCAAGCCCATGGATTGAAGAAGCAAGTTGTCATTCCTATGAGAAACTCTCTCCAGGTGAGAGAGATTGTTGGGAAGGCGATTTCTCCTTGATGGATCCTAGAAGTAGCAACAGAGCTCTGAAAATTCCTGTCCGACCTGTTGTTGAAGCCCTGGAAGGGAAGTGGAGCGGTCAATGGACTGTTGAACAATGAAGGTGTATACTTCTCAGGGTGGGACAGGCATGTGGGTAATGAGAGGTTGTGAGTTGTGTGCATAAGTTGGCTCCTGCAAGGGAATCCTTCCTGTTGTACTGTGGGACTTCCCGTAGTCTCAACCTAGCTTAGGAATCCCTTTGTCCGGGTGGATTTTAGTCCCAACTCGGGGGTGACCCACTACTGAGAGTGATGAGAAGTGTGGTCTAAGGCTGGGAGGTTCGTGGAAGGTCTACACGTAGTTGGTGGACATCAATTAAAAGATAAGTATCAAATCATGTTAATGCAGTCACATGTTGTGTTTAATTACATGTCTATTATTTATAAGAATTGCATGTATGTTTTACTGTTAATTCTACATGAATCTATGTTGTAGCAAAATGTTTGTCTCTATTTAAATTTTCATTATATATATATATATATATATATATATTGGATATTGAACATAGAAGAATTGTGGTAACATGCCCTGGCCCTGGGATGGTGGGGAACATTACAAGAGGGGCTGGGTGCGAACGCATTTTTTAAGCGAACACCTGACAAGGGTGACACTTCTTGATCGCTTCAACACAATCTCTAAAAATTGACGGCTCAAAATAACTGGTTCGCAATATATTTTGGGTTGTCGCAAGCCCGGAAAAATGATCACCACATGCCCCACTATGACATTCATTGACAACAGCCTCAGCCTCCTCGCGAGTCAAGCAATGATGTAAAATATTATCTACCCCTCGACAATACAAAGTGTCACCGATAATAAGGTATTTTTTAACTTGATAATGTATACGTCGTCGATCGTCTCTCGACAGATGCTGAGGTAGATTCAAGGTTTGAAGATATATCAAAATGTCTCCATACCAAGGGTATGAAGACGAGATAAGGAAAATATGTTCATCCGCTAACAAATCATCATGACAAATGTCCTCATCTAGGTGAGGGAAGTCTGATATCAACTCGACAAAAACTATCGATTTCTTAGACTTCATCGAAGAGAAATTGAGATCAAATTCTTGCAAAATAACAATCCAATTATTGTATTACCCCCCTATGATATGCTTGGTGAAGACATATTGAAATGGATTGATATCCGCAACCACAGTAGTTTTGCAAAGTAAGATATAATGTCGTATTCTTTGAAACGCATGTACGGCGAATAAGGCCAACTTCTCTAAGTGAGAGTAATTAAGTTCAAGACCAACTCGGTTTTGACTGAGATAATTGAGAATGTGCTCATGGATCTCATCATCCTCCTGAAATAGAACCATACCAACCATCTTTTCAGACGTGACGATATAAATAAAATAGTATCTATTGTAGTTTGGAGGATTTAGCAGAGGCTTCAATACCAAAGATTTCTTAAGAGCATCGAAGGATTCATGAGCTCGCTCATCCCATATAAACAGGGTGTCCTTCAAAAGATGCATGAAACCTTTAGTTAAATTAACATAGTTCACTATGAATCAACATAGGAAGTTAGCCTTCCCCCGTAAACCTTGAAGTTTTCTAATGTTGCGCGGGGGATTAAATCGAAGTATTTCATCAACCTTCATAGGATCTACCATGATCCCATGCTCAAACAGTATGAATCTTAAAAGACCTCCAGACCTAATGCGGAAGATGCACTTGTAAGGATTTAACTGAATGTGATAGTAAAGACATCTCTCAAATACTAATCAAAGGTGAGTGGAGTGATATACTCTCTTGAGAGAGTGAGTAGTGATATCATCTAAGTAAGCTTCGACAATACGGTTAAAATCATGAAATGCAAATCTCATGGCACATTGGAAGGTTGCTCCGGCGTTTTTAAGACCGAAAGGCATTTTATGGTATGCAAAAGTACCCCAAGGACAAATAAACATTGTCTTATGTTGATCCTCGGGTTTGATCTAAATTTGATTATATAGTGAAAAGTAATCCATAAAATAAAGGACTTCGCTTCCTACACACTCATTAAGAATCTAGTCAATGAAAGGAGTAAGGAAGTGATATTTAGGACAGACCTTATTTAAGTCTCTAAAATCCATACACATGTGGATGGTTCCTTGCTTCTTATTCACGGGAACAGGGTTCGACACCCATTCATTCAAGGGAGTCGGGTAGATGAAACCAACATTAAGTAGCTTCTCTACCTCAGTCTTAATCGCGGGGGACTTCCTAGGATTAACATCTCTAAGATGTTGCCGAACAGGTTTAACATCCAGATAAGTTTTAATCTCATGCTCAAAAATGTTGGGGTCGATCTGTTAAGTAGCTAG
>ML797143.1:241322-256215 GCA_009831015.1 Picea engelmannii
TAGTGGTAATATTAGAGGCCATTCAATGTAATGTGGACTAGTTATACTATAGTATTAAATAAATCCCACTATGGTAGTTATATATAATAAATGTAAGAGGATTTCTTAGAAGGTTCCACTTCTAGAAGGTTCCACCTCTAGAATGTTATTAGGTGATGGTAGCACTATATAAAGGTGTTCAAGCAATGTAATGGGATATGAAGAGAAGTATTGTATTTGGAGAAGTATCTCAATAGGAGGAATCCCCCTCGAAGAGGCAAGTGAACAGGAGAGGATCCCTTCCATAATAGGATCCATTGTATGGTGTTGCCCTACCCCAAGGGTTTTCTTATAATAAAGAGTGATTTTTCTATATTGTTCCATATATATTTTTTGGTTAATATATTCAAGTATTTGGTTATTAACAATTGGTATCAGAGCACTTTCATTGGCAAGAATTGTGGGCAATTGTTTTCTATTTTTGCAGTTTTTTTCAGAGAAGCCAAAGAGGGTCGTGACATTCTGAAAGATTTTTGTGTATTTATGTGCAAAATTTGCAGAATTTTTTTGTAGATCTAAGTTCCTCTCAGAAAAATACCCGAATTAAAAAAAAATATCATCCTAAATGGAGTCCCGGAAGTAAATTTATTGAAGTTTTAAAATTTGTTATTTTAAGGGTTTTTTCCACGGACGGTTGCACGATTTTTCTGATTTCTGTAGCAGCTAGGGATGAATTTTCCAAAAAAAAATACATATCTAAGTTCCTCTCACACTTTCACTCAATTTAAAAAAAAACAAATCGTCCAAATCAGATCTCTGGAAGTGAATATATTGCTGATTTAAAATCAACCATTTTTGGGAGGGTTTCGTGACGACGACGAGATTGTAGAGTTCATAACTTTTCATAGGGTGCTCAGATTGCTACCAGATCAGTGTCATTGGATAAATAATTTTAAGAGATTTCTTTTAATATATTATATGTGGTGTTTCCAATGGATATCTGTTCTCAAATCATGGCAGCCATCAAGACAACAATTCAAGAGTTCAAAGTTGAAATGCAACATATTCAAGAGAAACGTATTTAAGAGCTCAAAGTTGAAATGCAACATATTCAAGAGGAATGTATTCAAGAGTCCAAAATTTCAAAGCATATTATGGACAAATTTAATCAAGAAATATATGTTTCGTATGATTTCGAGGCCGATTATGATGATTGGTATATGGGAGTTGTCATTTTTGGGATGATAACTATTTTCATGTTTTATTTGATGACTCTACTCCACCTTTTATAGAGAACATAAATGTGACAAATAGGGAGCCAATGATTATTACCAATGTCCAGCCTGCATATTCTACAGTGGTATTATTCTTTCTAGATTATGCTACGACCCTTTCCCACTATGTGGATGGATCTTCTTATTTGGATCCACATGACAGGTGTCATTCTTTGGAGCATCATTTTCAGTTGGTTATTGGGTTCCGATATCTTTTGTGTGGAGTTCACATAAGCACTTGGACATGGGACCCTGGTTTACAATGGTTGTTGGATTACTTCAACATGGTGGCTTTCATTTCTACATGGGACCATGGTCATCCATGGGACCCCTATATATGGTTGTACACCCTCATAACAAGCGTTGAGGAAAACACTTTCATAAGGGGATGGAATGTTAGGTAGTGTTAGCACTGATAGTCACCCTCAGATTGCAAGAGGATGAGCCCAGTACCCATCAGAGTTTTTGGAGGATGTTTGGTTTATATGAGTGGAGGTCAATGGACAAAACTCAATATATGAATGATGTTCAATAGAGAACTGGACAAGAAATGTACAGGGAAATGATGGCCACAACTAACTTCATTCAGTGAATTGAGTTTAAGTGTGAGCAGAGGGAAGACTTAGTAAGAAAGGTGGACAAGACTACTATGGGCATCAGGCCTTCAAGCAGCTTGGAGAAGAAAAAATTAGACTCAAGATCACTCTTAAGATCAAACTTCAGACACTGAAATATGTCCAAACAACACAGTCACAACAACACAATGATCAAACCTACATCACCATGTAGCTACAACAACTCGACGTGTCATTGTTGTGCTGACTCTTCGAGACTTTGACCCCTTTAACTAGATAAACGATCATTATTCTCCCTTCTTGTTCAATGATCGAGATATCCTTCAGGTCTTTGGGCCTTCCCCCCACTTTGTTTTCTTCCGGAGCTCTAGATATGGCGCTGCATGGCTCCTTGAGGTTGACGGCTGAGATGCCTTTGGGTCTTTCATCTTTAGACTTCTCAATAGTCAAAATTTATTTTCCCCAAGCAAATTCTCCAGAGCTAGGGATCTGATGATGCATGGCTCCTAGATTTAGATGGCCAAGATCCACTTCAAGTCTCCGGGCTCCAAAAAAATCAAAACTCAAATCTCGCTTACCTTCTGTGCTTTTACCTGGAGCTATGTATCTAACGACATGTGGCTCTTGTTGATCAGGGACTCAGATTCACTTCGGGCCTTCGGGGCATTGGGCCTTTTGGAGGCACTGTCGCTAAGATCAACGACTTCCTACTAACTTTGAGATCAATGGTCCACGATTGCTTCAGGAGTTTGGGCTTTAGCTCTTAAGAGGTTTTATGCACTTCTCATTTAGAAACTCCCAAAGTTCATTTCCCTGAACGCTTGGATCAACTTCCACCTGTCCCCTTCAAAATAAACGACTCACACTTACTTCGGATTTTCGGGACTTCAGACCCTTAGCTCTTGAGCTATACTTCACACAACTCTACAGTTTTGAATACCCGAGAGCCGCTAATATGAACTTCATAGGGGACTTATGCCATTGAAAATTGAGTTCGTCAGTTTGTATTTTAGCCCGAAATGAGTTTCTCTGCATGCTGCGCTCGGACGCTTCCTGTGCAGACCATGAACTCGGATGACATGTCGCTCTTGAAAACTATATGTGATAACATTTGGCTCCACAGGGGATGACATTCTCCCTGCGAGCTTCCAATAACAAGTAGTTCCAGTCGCCTTCTGCATTGATCTATGGAGTCATGCTAAAAACAAACATCATGTTGAGTATTAAAGGACGACAAGCACACTATTCTAAAAATGAAAGCAAAATACAAGGGCTCCAAGAGGAGCTTATTTATGTACATTCCTAGACTAATTTATTTTTACAAAGCGCTAGGTGAAAGCAAACTTCCACCATATTCATTCAAGTATCTCCCTAGCTGCAAACTTGTTTACTCTGTCACTGATCAAATAAAAACAATGCAACTATGACAACAAAATGATTATGCTTTTCAGCTCTCCTCCTAGTGCTAAAGCTAGGATAAAGATGAGCGGCCCCAAGACATGAAGGAAATGCAACTCCATGTACTCCCTTATAGGTTCATAGAGCAAAAGACAAAATCCATTGGGCTGGATATAGAAAACATGCTCTGTCTTACATCTGCTCACACTTAGCTAAATGTCTCTGGAAAACACGGGTGAGGAAATGGCTGATGCAGGCTGACTGATTCCAAGTGATGGTTGCTCATTTGCAGGCTCTGGATAGGATATGAAATGCACATTTGGATCTCCCTCTTCTTTCTCATGACTCTCCCAAGGATCAGAATCATAATCATCATAAATAGGAACCATGGGAAAGCTCGACTCTTTGTCTTCTGCAGGCATAGAATGTCGGATTTCCACATAATGTTTTTCCTCAATGTATAAAGGAAAAGGCTCTGTGGCATGCTCTTGGAAATCCTCAAAATATGAAACATACGATTCCATGTATATAGCCATAGGATCATGAATCGTGTGACAGAATCATGGCCGCTTTAGAAGACCATGTTGCTCCTCTGTAAATGCCTCTCTGCTTGCAAATAGAAAACCTCCCTGCTCCTTCTAAAACAACTCTCGATCATCATCAGCTACAATCTCTTTTCCTTGTTGTTGTTCCAGCTCTGATTCATAATCACTATCTTCTTTTTCAGAATCTGAAACATGCTGATAGTCTTCTTCCTTAGGTAGATGCAATTTTTCAAGATATGATTGCATATGAACCCCCTTGCTATCCCTTATGTTCTTTTCGACTTCTTCATCATATTCAAAAAGGTTTCTTAATGATGAATATTTCCTCTCTCTCAGGAGAAGGACCAGCTCTAGATGCTGAGCCATGATATAGTACACCATGGAAACAGTCTTTGTGGGTCTGATCTCCATAGGCATACTATGATAAACACTGTAAAACCTCCTGTTGAAGACAACCAAGGCTTCCTCTTCCCCTCTCCTCAAGGCATCAAACTCAAACTAGTATTGATTAAGGGACTTGTTCTCACCCCAACACTTTAAAAATGCATGGCATAGCTTGGTCCAGGAGCCAATAGAACCGACTTCCAGGCATCTACACCACACAGCAACATCTCCTGACAAAGAATGTGAGAGAAACCTCAAGGTAACATCCTCATGAACAATATCAAAGTGATCAATAAAGTTCTCAAAGGCCTCCAAGTGCCTCTCGGCTGTAACATGGTATTCTCCAGAAAATCGATGAAGATACTCAAAGGAATCAAGAGGATAAGGGTTAAGGTGATATGGCATCCTCAGAGGTTTAAACAACTTATTTCTGATTTTAATTTGAAAAGCAGTGGGTTGATCATGAGAATTAATGAGTTGATGGCAAGGCTCAACAAGAATAACAGAGGGTAACGAGATTTGAGAAAACTGTGAATTATTTTCAACCTCCTCAGGGCTACAAGGGTGATCAATTTCAAGAGGAGATGCAATACATATCTCACTTTTATGAATAGGAAGAGGTGAAGACACGATATCAGTATCTACAACACAAGAAGAGGGCATGTTTTCTTCTTCCAAGGATGGATAAATAAAGGAAGGCCTATTATCATCTGAGTAGACAAAGAAGAGGATAATCCTCTTTATATGTGAAGGGAAGGAGAGAAATGAGCTGATAAACAAGAACAAGATTTCATGAATAAAGCTCATAAATTGATACCTGGTCTTCCCCTTCGGTATGGTCATATTTCTTTCAACAAGATCCTCCCCAGTGGAGTCTTTGATTGTGGAGTTTCCAAGTGCAAGTTGCAATCTTCAATGGTTCTGATGTCTGATGCACCTTCAGAATTGGAAGCTTGTTGTCATTCTATCCCAGGGAAAAGTATTCAATTCTTTCCCTGGCAATGATGCCATGAATGTTAGCACTGATAGTCACCCTCAGATTGCAGGAGGATGAGCCCAGTTCCCATCAGAGTTTTTGGTGGATGTTTGTTTTATATGAGTGTAGGTCAATGGACAAAACTCAATATATGAATGATGTTCAACACATAACTGGACAAGAAATGTACAGGGAAGTGAGGGCTACAACTAACTTTAGTCAGTGAATTGAGTTTAAGTTTGAGCAGAGGGAAGACTTATTAAGAAAGTTGGACAAGATTGCTAAGGGAATCAGGCCTTCAAGCAGCTTGGAGAAAAAAAACTCAGACTCAAGATCACTCTTAAGATCAAGCTTCAGACACTGAAATATCTCCAAACAACACAGTCACAATAGCACAATGATCAAACCTACATCACCATGCAGCTACAACAACTCGACTGGATCCTCCATGCCTGAGCCACTCAATGTAAGAGGGGAAAATATCACAAGGAAGCTAACTAAAACTGGTCACGATACCGCTGCAATCAAACCTACATTACAACAGCATAACAACCCTCGACTGGATCCTCCATGCCCGAGTGTTTTAGCACAGTTTTTACAAAGAGATGAAAAGAGGTTGACTTCTATTAATTTGAAAGTCTCAAATCTGATACATAACCAGAGAACAATTATGACATCAAAACATTACAAAATAGGGAGCTCTGCTCAACCAGTTGACGACCTTAACCAAATATCAAAACTAAATATTTATACTTAGAACAATTCGCCACTACCAGGAGTGTGACTTGACCACTACAATCAAATCTTTGTGTCTGAGTAGTCTTATGTTAGACAATGCATGCATCCCTTTGTCAAACGCGAGCTCATATCAACATGGGTCTACAAGAAAATCTGTCCATAGGGGTACCACGGGTTGACGGTTCATTCCCCATGGTCGGGCCTTCCATGCCTTCCATTTATGGAGTGAGTTGAGGTTTCAACCACCATCTCTATTTTCATTAACTTATTTTCCTTGGGGACTCATTAAGACTGAATGTTCAGGGAGCAGACTTTTGATGCTGAACAATAACACCTCCCGTAGGATGACCTATCGCTGCTATGCTGACACTTCAGGATTTTGACCCCTTTAACAAGATCAATGTCCTTTCTGCTCCCTTATAGATCAACGATCAAGATCTCCTTCGGGTCTTCGTGCCTTCCCCCCCTTTGTTTTCCTTCGGATATCTAGATATAGAATTACGTGGTTCCTTGAGGTTGATGGATGAGATCCCTTCGGGTCTTCTGGCTTTAGACTTCTCAATAGTCAAACTTTATTTTCCCCAAGCAAATTTATCGGAGCTAGGGATCTGATGACGTGTGGCTCCTGGATTTAGATGGCCGAGATCCACTTTGGGTCTCCGGGCGCTGGGAAAATCAAAACTCAAATATTGCTTACCTTCTGCGCTTTTACCCGGAGCTATGGATCTGACGACATGTGGCTCTTACTGATCAACGAATCAAATTCACTTCGGAGCTTCGGGCCTTTGGGAGGAACTGACGCTAAGATCAACGACTCCTTGTTGACTTTGAGATCAATGGTCCACGATTTATTTGAGAGTTCGGGCTTCGGCTCTTTGGAGGTTTTATGCACTTCTCATTTCGAAACTCCTGAAGTTCATTTCCCCAAATGCTTGGATGAACTGTCACATGTCCCCTTCAAAATCAACGAATCATACTTACTTCTGGGTTTCGGGACTTCAGACCCTTAGCTCTTGCACTATACTTTGCACAACTCTACAGTTCTGAATACCCGGGAGCTGTTAATATGAACTTCATAGGGGACTTCCACCATTCAAAACTGAGCCCGTCAGTTTGTATTTTAAGCCTAAAATGAGTTTCTCTGCATGCTACGCTCAGGTGCTTCCTTTGTAGACCACGAAATCGGATGACCTGTTGCCCTTGAAAACTATATGTGATAATAGGTTGCTAGAGAGGTAGTGGGGGGGACAGAGGACCCATAGTGATAATAGTGGAGGCCATTCAATGTAAGGTGGAATACTTCTTCTCTAGTATTAAATAAGGTCCACTATTGTAGTTAGATATAATAAATGTAAGAGGACTTCTTAGAAGTTTCTACTTCTAGAAGGTTCCTCCTCTAGAATGTTCATAGGTGGGTGCTAACACTATATAAAGGGGTTCAAGCAATGTAATGAGAGAATTCAAGAAAAGTGTTGTGTTGTGAGTGGTAGCTCAATAGGAGGATGCCCCCTCGAAGAGGCAAGTGAACAGGAGAGGATCCCCTCCATAATAAGATCCATTGTATGGTGTTTCTCTACCTCAAGGGTTTTCTATAATAAAGTGTGTTTTATTCTATATTGCTCTTTGGATTTATTGTGATATTTATGTATTCAGTATTTGGTTCTTAACACGATCCCTCACATCTCTTCATAGGACCAAGTGAAAACATCTCGGAATTGTATGAAGAGATATGTGTAGATTTGAATTTATTCAAGTGAAAAATCTACACTGATATATACGTTCTCAATTTTACCAGGGATGCGAGAGATGTCGATCGTGATGGTAGGAAAAATATTCTCCATGTTTCCTTCGACATAAATACCATGCGTATATAATGGAACCATGGTCTGACTGACCATCTCACTCAAGGTAGATCTAAATTCATCTTCTTCGATCTAAACAAGCTCTGGGAGAAAATAGGATCAATGATGCATATCGTCCCAAGGCCTATCAGGACCAGACATGGCCTCTAATATAGCTTCATCCGAAGGTAAAGTATCTTTGACGAAAACATGCAAACAATATGATTAAGCGACCCAAACGGGATCTAAAACAAGATCCACCTCGTCCGTCTGCGAGGAGGAAGGATTTGGGTCAATAGTAGCATCAAGAATATCTTGATATGCAATTTTTTCTTCTGACAGTGGTATTGTCATCCCAATGTGTGACTGGCCTTCATATGACATAGTCAGGGAAGGGATGGTGCAAGGTTCGTTGAAATACGAAGTGTAGAAAGGAACGAACCCCATCAATGACAAAGACTCACTGAAAATGGCATGAATATGGTGAATTGGTGCCATGAAATCAAAGCTACCCATCAAAGAGGAATACATCCTGACACCAATATCCTTAGTTTCTTGCTGATAATTATCAATCGCAAGGACTGAAGGTCCAACCGATGCACTAGGACTAGCATGCGCAAAGGACAGTTGATCGAATGTCACTATCTTCCCTTCGTGAGGAAAACATAACATATGGAAAATAGACGACACAATGACTATCATGGAATAAGTCCAATTATGCCCTAGTATTAAATTGTAGCCGAGAGGTGTATCAACCACCTCGACATAAACTTCCATAGTATTCCCACCTAACTAGACTGAAAAAGCGGGGAGGATTTCGTGGGGTCGAAACTAACGCCCATCGAATGTGGTCAACATAGTCATAGATTGAGACAGGGTGAGAGAGCCAATGGATTTCCAACAAGTTAGGGACATCACACATGTCGCAACACCTTCATCAATTACAGTACGTTTGATGGTAATTTTCATGTACTCCACATGGATTTGAAAGGCCGCATGGTAAGGCAAGTGAGGTTTAAAATTTTGTGACGTAAAACTTGATAAATTTCAAGCCACGGGGGTTTAGATCTCCTAATGCAGACAATAAGGCGTCCCTTTGTGAAGGACACGTCTAGAGAACCTCCAAATCCAACATCGCACAAGGGGTTTGGCCCAGATCTTCGACAATTGAATAGTTTTGGGTGGCTCTGGCATTAGTATTGTGGGAAGAGAGCTTTAGTAATCCTTTCAGAATATGAGGTGGAGGTTTCGGCTTTTCGATCTACAAGGGTGTTTCTGGGGGAAGGTGAGACTCTGGACCTATAACAGTTTGTGAAGAACCGTAATCACGAGATCGAGTGGCTACATCAATCTGATACTTGACCATATTGACGAATATATGGCCACCTTCATGTGTCGAGGGGTTTTGACTCTCGCTTGGTGCATTTCAGGTGTTGGAGGTCCCTATGGCCATGTGTTGATTATTTGGAAACAAATTTGTCAGCAAAGCGGGAGGTTGCGATCAGAGCTTCGAGGCTTCCTCTATTTTGGGGCATAGGTGGGTAAGGTGACCATCTTTACAAATTTTACAAGGAAACTTCATCTTCCACTTTTATTTCTTTCCCTCACGATCATTATTATTTGATCTATCATTGTTAGTGTCATCCTTGGATTTACTATAAATTTTCCCACCCTTATGATTATTACCTTGTCCTTTCTTTTTATTCCCTCCTGGTTGTTGGTTACCATTTGGGTTAGACGATGAATGTACAAAATTCACATCCACCAACTGGGTGGGGGTGGAGGATGAAGTTGAAGCTTGTCCTGCTACATGATTTCTTAGTGACAAATCTTTCAACTAGTTCATCACCAAGTCTATAGACTTAGCATTTTCTGATCCTACGATGGCATCAGCATGAGGCCGGAGATTTTGTCTAGGATCGTAGTTTGACCATGGTGTGTCAGGAAGAATTTCATAAAGCATCCCATATTGAGCATATATGAGGTCGAATTATTGGGATTTGAAAATGGCTTCTTCCTCAGATGTTACTCCAGATGTAGATACATCCTTTGAAATATAGGCAATAAGGACTTAAGGAGCCATTCCAATAGAAACTTTGGAGGAATGTAGGCTTTAATATACCTCTTCCGTCCACACCACTCTTGGATATGGTCTGAGATATGTGTGCCTTTATCTTGGCAGAAGGCCGACAAAAGTTCTATGCCGACATTGTAACGAACCAACAACTGGAAGTGGTTGACATATACCAATACCATCTAATTTAAAGTTCCATATGTTCCCCCCAATAGCTCAATGTACCATTTCACGGTGACCCCCATGAGGGTGCGTTAAAATCGCCCCAAATGAATAGAATTGTCATTCAGGGAGTTAGAAGAGTGCCATAGATGAAAAGTAGTGACGTGATCACCCAGATCTTCACCAGTCTTACCTTCAAATTTTGGAATGTCTGAAGGAATAGTGGTGGGGACGGGGGGCCATGAAGGATCGTGATGCATAGGTTCATTCGGTAATTTCAGCAAATATGGTAGATTAAGAGTGGCCAGAAAAGGGAGTTGAGGTTGAGGCGTCTGAGCCCATGCTCTCGGGAAAGATTAGGGTTGAGGGATTGCATACCATCTAGGGTTCTAGTATATACCATGGCCTTGTCCGATAGGATAATATCCTCCTCCAAACTAATTCATGAAAGTTTGTATGGGCACCATACCCGCGGAAGCAGCGTGATGAGGATTATATACGTTCCCCCCAATCCAAGGAACTTCATGTTGGGGGTCTCCCATACTGTGAAACTGACTCCCTCCAGAAGGAACACTAGAGTAAAGAGGGGGATTCTCCATAATTAATGTGTTTGTCAGAATCAGTGTGGAGGAAGAGGGGATGAAGGACATAATATAGGAAGTGAATTGTCCACCCGGTTGAGAACTCCATCCCAAAGCATTGAAGCTAGGATTAGGCATGAAGGAAAGAGGATTCCAACCTCCAACAATAGGATTCACTTGGGGGATATGACCTCCGCCAAACGAGAAAGGAACATAATGAGGCTTCGTGCCCCCATACCCAAAACTAGGATTCACATTAGCCATTGAAACACATGATGAGAGTTGCAACGTCATGTCTGAAATACCAAAAGAAAATGGATTAGAGGCTGAAGGTATTGACTGAGAATTGTGACTAGGCATAGAAAAAAGAGATCTGAAAGGGTTCGTTCATGTGGGTCGAGTATAACTCACAGGTTAGGTAGCACTAGAGGAGGGCACCTCTGGTACACACACTGTCAAGGATGAAGGAGTCGAAGAGATCCCACTAATAAAAAAAGAGAATGGATTCGAAGGACTCCATGAGACATTCGGGTCTGACTCAATACTCATAACTGGATGATCACAAGTTTGGGAGGTGGAGATATATGTACCACATTTATTAACTCTACGCCTTTTATAAGGAAACTTCAACAAACTGAGAGACCGACTAGGAGGTTTCTCTTTCTCCATGATGACTCAGAACTCAAGATATAAAACAAAATCCTAGGGACAACTAATAATTAGAGAGCACACCAAAATAAATCAAAAGGGCCAATGCACACAAAAAGGATATAGTGGATGAAAAGAGGCCTCCCTCACTAGAGTAGGTATGTCTAACCCAAGAGGGGCCTAAGACTCCCTTCAAAATATTGGAGAAATCATAATCAATTATAAGGGCCCTCGTGGGCTTAACACCATAGTCGGTTAGATCCCCTCGGAGAGGTAATCCTCCATAAAGGATGTGTGTTGTCTGACCCTTATTGGACTCAAGGTATTTGCAAAATAACCCCTGCAAGTAACATATGTGGCTACCTATGTCAAGAAACTAGAGTCACCACAATATAACCAATGCATAGGCGAATAGGCGAATAGTCGCAAGTTTGGTCCACCATATGGGAAAGGTAACAAAGCTTAAAATCTCGAAAGAACCACCTATAGTGAAGATTAAGGTACTAGGGAGACCCCCAAATACAGAAAGAACCCCATAAATATCTCTTACACTAGGAAGGTATTAGAGGGTTATCGCTGCAACCAAATTCATGCAACCTCGTGCTTAACTCTAGTGTCAACAGAGACTCCTGACATCATTGATTACACAATGGGTTTCACCACTCCCTGGTCAGACACATATGTTTATTTTAATAGGCTCGGAAAGTTTACTCGCAAAACCCTATTATGAGGCCCTATGTCCTATACTTGTTTCTGTAGAAAAATAAAACCGTTTCTAATCAATTTCAATTAATCAATGTTAATTTTAATGTCTTATGCTTACTCAAGAGGTGCAGTCATGAAAGTGATGGTATTACGACTCAACATATAAAAATAAGAAAATAAAAAAACACTGCTAAGTACTAGTCTTGAATTTCAAAGAGATGGTATGCTTATAAATGCAATCTCTACAATTTCAATGAAATGAAATCTCTCCAAATGCATCAAAATCAATGCAAAGTAATCAAAAGTGCAAATGCCATAATGCAAACAAGCAAATATTTTTGTATTTTTCGATATAAATAAAAGAAAATGAAAGGACCGAATAGAAACTTCACAGGAAGACCCTACTACAATAAAAAATTGACAAGCCAAGAAGGATACCAAGAAGCAAACATTCAGACCAATGTGTAAGGACAACCAATGAAAAATATGATAAGAAAGAAATACACCCAAAAAATCAACAATAAAAAGGCTTCCTATCACTCTATAGCCACTTAACAGTCAGAATAAGGACCCAAGAAGACTCAACAACCAACAAAACTCACCCAACAAACACCAATCTAAGCCAACAAGACTTGAGAGATTATGTACGCGACTATTTGAGCAACAATCACATATATACACTCCCTAAAGGAAGACTACTTGCGTATATACGCGTCTGTCAAGGGAAAAACCGTGTATACCAAGAAAAACCCTACCAGGGAAAGGGTTAAGACAAGAAACATAGATCCAAGGAAAAATATAGGTTGTCAAGCAACAAGAAACAAGGAAACTCAGGCTAACAGAGAACAAATCAAGGAGGAAAACACTCCAAACCCCCAAAAAGGAGATATTATCCCCAGTATGGTCGCCAATTTTGTTACGAAGAAAATATCTCTATGGCTAGGAGTAAACCACAAAAGATGTAATGACACACATATATCAACTCTAATCCCAATTATGCCAAATAAATGAAATGATGACAAGACAAGGCTAAGAGCCTACCTCGTCTGGATGTTCGAAGAAGACCATCATTGAGCACGCAACCCAAAGCTTTATACCTACAAATTGTCCTCAACAATCAAGATACGCAAGAATATGGTGATAATATATAATGTTAGCATATAAGTTAGCATAATGAATTAACATACATGACAAATATGCCCATGGAGTAATGATTCAAATATTTGCAAGATATCAATTGGACGAGAAAAGAGTATTTCTATTAAAATAATCAACAGAAGTGCATAGGTGACAAACTTTTGTAACGACATGTATCGAAACCAAGAAACTAAGTACCTCCAGCTGGGCCTCCACCAAAGGCAAGCTCATATATAGGATTCAATTAGGTTCTCCATCACAAAGAAGGAGGAGCTTGGGGGCTTAACAAAAGGAGTTCGGAATTTCAAGGATAAAGAGATGCAGAATCAATATGAAGTGAAATTTCTCCAGAGTGTCTTTGCTCTCAAAGTTGAATTGTTGAATCTCTAAAGGCTTGGATATGGCTCAATTTATATCCTTCAAATGGAACTGAGGGGAAAAGTCAGATCATTTCCTGTATATGGAAGGCCAAGGATCATGGATCTCATGAGATGGCATGGAAACCCGACACAAGTTTTAATTTTTAGCACCAAACCCGATGTACGTGGGTTGTAGTGGAGAAACCTGTGTATATGCTTATTTTATAACTTATAGAGCACGTATATGTGGGAAAATGTGCTTTCTTGGCTCTGGAATGAACAAAAGGGGACTTCAAGTCTACAGAGGGTAATGGAAGGCCATCCAAGCAAGTTGCATGGAGTGAGGCCAAATTTGTTGTCACAATCGGATGCTTGATGGACCTAGAGTAGTGAAGGAGTACATTCCTTGGGTTGGTTAGGTGGAGAGGAAGAGAGCTAGTGGAAAATTGAGATAGATTTAGCAGAATACCAGTGGGTTGTGGGATTTTCTGAGCTATGAGTAGACAGTGAGAAACCACCCTCTTTTGTGGATCACTAGCCCCAACTTAGGGGTGAATTGTTGTCAATATTTGGAATAAAAAGTCTATGGATTGGTGGAACGTCTGTCCCAAGCAGTTAGTTGCACAACCTTTTTTAAAAGATAAGTGTTTTATCTTTTTTTTTGTGTTTCATTATGAGTTTAATTGTTGTATATTAACTCTGTGTTTGAGAACGACTTATATGTTTTTGTGTTGAATTATTTAAACTACATTCATGTCATTTTTAGTATGTTGTATATGAACTTAATTAAGGGTGTCATAAAGTAGTCAAATCTGTGTGTAATTCGTAGCTGGTAAGCTACAAGAAAATTAGTTAGCATAAAATTTAAATTTCATGAGTATTTTCTGCACACAATGGACCTTAGCTGGGCTGGGGAATGTTACAAATATGAAATTACCGCTTGATAGTATATTTCCACTTGCAACAACATCCATAGATCCTTGATCTAGGAGTTATTGTATTTTCACCATCCATATTTAATGGTCTCTTTAGAAGTAGAGTATCTTCAACATCCATAAATGGTATCTTTGGAATTAGAGGACTATCTTCATGATAAATTACAATATCATGTCAATTGGGTTTAGCCCGAGTGGGTTTTGCTAAGGGGTGTTTTCCCCCGACTCACTTTCAATTCCCGCAAGTGATATTTTGACCTCTTAAATGAGAAAGATATCGAAAAAGCCTCATCTTTCTAACAAATTTGGTTTACCCCAGGTACCTTCCTCGAAATGAGGGGAGTTTCCCAATGGGTTTCCTCAGGCTCTATTCGAAGTAAAAAAATAAATTACAATATCATAAAATTAGACTTTTGAAGTTGGAATTATCATAAAATTAGAATGATGGAAATAACCAATCTAACCACTATATAGTTTTACAAACATGATATATTTTACGAACTTGAAGTGTTGATAAATGTTTGATAATACCCCTTCATATATTCCTCTTGATGTATGTTCTCAACAACGCATGCCAATCTA
>ML797143.1:259581-271567 GCA_009831015.1 Picea engelmannii
ATGTTTTCTTCTTCCAAGGATGGATAAATAAAGGAAGGCCTATTATCATCTGAGTAGACAAAGAAGAGGATAATCCTCTTTATATGTGAAGGGAAGGAGAGAAATGAGCTGATAAACAAGAACAAGATTTCATGAATAAAGCTCATAAATTGATACCTGGTCTTCCCCTTCGGTATGGTCATATTTCTTTCAACAAGATCCTCCCCAGTGGAGTCTTTGATTGTGGAGTTTCCAAGTGCAAGTTGCAATCTTCAATGGTTCTGATGTCTGATGCACCTTCAGAATTGGAAGCTTGTTGTCATTCTATCCCAGGGAAAAGTATTCAATTCTTTCCCTGGCAATGATGCCATGAATGTTAGCACTGATAGTCACCCTCAGATTGCAGGAGGATGAGCCCAGTTCCCATCAGAGTTTTTGGTGGATGTTTGTTTTATATGAGTGTAGGTCAATGGACAAAACTCAATATATGAATGATGTTCAACACATAACTGGACAAGAAATGTACAGGGAAGTGAGGGCTACAACTAACTTTAGTCAGTGAATTGAGTTTAAGTTTGAGCAGAGGGAAGACTTATTAAGAAAGTTGGACAAGATTGCTAAGGGAATCAGGCCTTCAAGCAGCTTGGAGAAAAAAAACTCAGACTCAAGATCACTCTTAAGATCAAGCTTCAGACACTGAAATATCTCCAAACAACACAGTCACAATAGCACAATGATCAAACCTACATCACCATGCAGCTACAACAACTCGACTGGATCCTCCATGCCTGAGCCACTCAATGTAAGAGGGGAAAATATCACAAGGAAGCTAACTAAAACTGGTCACGATACCGCTGCAATCAAACCTACATTACAACAGCATAACAACCCTCGACTGGATCCTCCATGCCCGAGTGTTTTAGCACAGTTTTTACAAAGAGATGAAAAGAGGTTGACTTCTATTAATTTGAAAGTCTCAAATCTGATACATAACCAGAGAACAATTATGACATCAAAACATTACAAAATAGGGAGCTCTGCTCAACCAGTTGACGACCTTAACCAAATATCAAAACTAAATATTTATACTTAGAACAATTCGCCACTACCAGGAGTGTGACTTGACCACTACAATCAAATCTTTGTGTCTGAGTAGTCTTATGTTAGACAATGCATGCATCCCTTTGTCAAACGCGAGCTCATATCAACATGGGTCTACAAGAAAATCTGTCCATAGGGGTACCACGGGTTGACGGTTCATTCCCCATGGTCGGGCCTTCCATGCCTTCCATTTATGGAGTGAGTTGAGGTTTCAACCACCATCTCTATTTTCATTAACTTATTTTCCTTGGGGACTCATTAAGACTGAATGTTCAGGGAGCAGACTTTTGATGCTGAACAATAACACCTCCCGTAGGATGACCTATCGCTGCTATGCTGACACTTCAGGATTTTGACCCCTTTAACAAGATCAATGTCCTTTCTGCTCCCTTATAGATCAACGATCAAGATCTCCTTCGGGTCTTCGTGCCTTCCCCCCCTTTGTTTTCCTTCGGATATCTAGATATAGAATTACGTGGTTCCTTGAGGTTGATGGATGAGATCCCTTCGGGTCTTCTGGCTTTAGACTTCTCAATAGTCAAACTTTATTTTCCCCAAGCAAATTTATCGGAGCTAGGGATCTGATGACGTGTGGCTCCTGGATTTAGATGGCCGAGATCCACTTTGGGTCTCCGGGCGCTGGGAAAATCAAAACTCAAATATTGCTTACCTTCTGCGCTTTTACCCGGAGCTATGGATCTGACGACATGTGGCTCTTACTGATCAACGAATCAAATTCACTTCGGAGCTTCGGGCCTTTGGGAGGAACTGACGCTAAGATCAACGACTCCTTGTTGACTTTGAGATCAATGGTCCACGATTTATTTGAGAGTTCGGGCTTCGGCTCTTTGGAGGTTTTATGCACTTCTCATTTCGAAACTCCTGAAGTTCATTTCCCCAAATGCTTGGATGAACTGTCACATGTCCCCTTCAAAATCAACGAATCATACTTACTTCTGGGTTTCGGGACTTCAGACCCTTAGCTCTTGCACTATACTTTGCACAACTCTACAGTTCTGAATACCCGGGAGCTGTTAATATGAACTTCATAGGGGACTTCCACCATTCAAAACTGAGCCCGTCAGTTTGTATTTTAAGCCTAAAATGAGTTTCTCTGCATGCTACGCTCAGGTGCTTCCTTTGTAGACCACGAAATCGGATGACCTGTTGCCCTTGAAAACTATATGTGATAATAGGTTGCTAGAGAGGTAGTGGGGGGGACAGAGGACCCATAGTGATAATAGTGGAGGCCATTCAATGTAAGGTGGAATACTTCTTCTCTAGTATTAAATAAGGTCCACTATTGTAGTTAGATATAATAAATGTAAGAGGACTTCTTAGAAGTTTCTACTTCTAGAAGGTTCCTCCTCTAGAATGTTCATAGGTGGGTGCTAACACTATATAAAGGGGTTCAAGCAATGTAATGAGAGAATTCAAGAAAAGTGTTGTGTTGTGAGTGGTAGCTCAATAGGAGGATGCCCCCTCGAAGAGGCAAGTGAACAGGAGAGGATCCCCTCCATAATAAGATCCATTGTATGGTGTTTCTCTACCTCAAGGGTTTTCTATAATAAAGTGTGTTTTATTCTATATTGCTCTTTGGATTTATTGTGATATTTATGTATTCAGTATTTGGTTCTTAACACGATCCCTCACATCTCTTCATAGGACCAAGTGAAAACATCTCGGAATTGTATGAAGAGATATGTGTAGATTTGAATTTATTCAAGTGAAAAATCTACACTGATATATACGTTCTCAATTTTACCAGGGATGCGAGAGATGTCGATCGTGATGGTAGGAAAAATATTCTCCATGTTTCCTTCGACATAAATACCATGCGTATATAATGGAACCATGGTCTGACTGACCATCTCACTCAAGGTAGATCTAAATTCATCTTCTTCGATCTAAACAAGCTCTGGGAGAAAATAGGATCAATGATGCATATCGTCCCAAGGCCTATCAGGACCAGACATGGCCTCTAATATAGCTTCATCCGAAGGTAAAGTATCTTTGACGAAAACATGCAAACAATATGATTAAGCGACCCAAACGGGATCTAAAACAAGATCCACCTCGTCCGTCTGCGAGGAGGAAGGATTTGGGTCAATAGTAGCATCAAGAATATCTTGATATGCAATTTTTTCTTCTGACAGTGGTATTGTCATCCCAATGTGTGACTGGCCTTCATATGACATAGTCAGGGAAGGGATGGTGCAAGGTTCGTTGAAATACGAAGTGTAGAAAGGAACGAACCCCATCAATGACAAAGACTCACTGAAAATGGCATGAATATGGTGAATTGGTGCCATGAAATCAAAGCTACCCATCAAAGAGGAATACATCCTGACACCAATATCCTTAGTTTCTTGCTGATAATTATCAATCGCAAGGACTGAAGGTCCAACCGATGCACTAGGACTAGCATGCGCAAAGGACAGTTGATCGAATGTCACTATCTTCCCTTCGTGAGGAAAACATAACATATGGAAAATAGACGACACAATGACTATCATGGAATAAGTCCAATTATGCCCTAGTATTAAATTGTAGCCGAGAGGTGTATCAACCACCTCGACATAAACTTCCATAGTATTCCCACCTAACTAGACTGAAAAAGCGGGGAGGATTTCGTGGGGTCGAAACTAACGCCCATCGAATGTGGTCAACATAGTCATAGATTGAGACAGGGTGAGAGAGCCAATGGATTTCCAACAAGTTAGGGACATCACACATGTCGCAACACCTTCATCAATTACAGTACGTTTGATGGTAATTTTCATGTACTCCACATGGATTTGAAAGGCCGCATGGTAAGGCAAGTGAGGTTTAAAATTTTGTGACGTAAAACTTGATAAATTTCAAGCCACGGGGGTTTAGATCTCCTAATGCAGACAATAAGGCGTCCCTTTGTGAAGGACACGTCTAGAGAACCTCCAAATCCAACATCGCACAAGGGGTTTGGCCCAGATCTTCGACAATTGAATAGTTTTGGGTGGCTCTGGCATTAGTATTGTGGGAAGAGAGCTTTAGTAATCCTTTCAGAATATGAGGTGGAGGTTTCGGCTTTTCGATCTACAAGGGTGTTTCTGGGGGAAGGTGAGACTCTGGACCTATAACAGTTTGTGAAGAACCGTAATCACGAGATCGAGTGGCTACATCAATCTGATACTTGACCATATTGACGAATATATGGCCACCTTCATGTGTCGAGGGGTTTTGACTCTCGCTTGGTGCATTTCAGGTGTTGGAGGTCCCTATGGCCATGTGTTGATTATTTGGAAACAAATTTGTCAGCAAAGCGGGAGGTTGCGATCAGAGCTTCGAGGCTTCCTCTATTTTGGGGCATAGGTGGGTAAGGTGACCATCTTTACAAATTTTACAAGGAAACTTCATCTTCCACTTTTATTTCTTTCCCTCACGATCATTATTATTTGATCTATCATTGTTAGTGTCATCCTTGGATTTACTATAAATTTTCCCACCCTTATGATTATTACCTTGTCCTTTCTTTTTATTCCCTCCTGGTTGTTGGTTACCATTTGGGTTAGACGATGAATGTACAAAATTCACATCCACCAACTGGGTGGGGGTGGAGGATGAAGTTGAAGCTTGTCCTGCTACATGATTTCTTAGTGACAAATCTTTCAACTAGTTCATCACCAAGTCTATAGACTTAGCATTTTCTGATCCTACGATGGCATCAGCATGAGGCCGGAGATTTTGTCTAGGATCGTAGTTTGACCATGGTGTGTCAGGAAGAATTTCATAAAGCATCCCATATTGAGCATATATGAGGTCGAATTATTGGGATTTGAAAATGGCTTCTTCCTCAGATGTTACTCCAGATGTAGATACATCCTTTGAAATATAGGCAATAAGGACTTAAGGAGCCATTCCAATAGAAACTTTGGAGGAATGTAGGCTTTAATATACCTCTTCCGTCCACACCACTCTTGGATATGGTCTGAGATATGTGTGCCTTTATCTTGGCAGAAGGCCGACAAAAGTTCTATGCCGACATTGTAACGAACCAACAACTGGAAGTGGTTGACATATACCAATACCATCTAATTTAAAGTTCCATATGTTCCCCCCAATAGCTCAATGTACCATTTCACGGTGACCCCCATGAGGGTGCGTTAAAATCGCCCCAAATGAATAGAATTGTCATTCAGGGAGTTAGAAGAGTGCCATAGATGAAAAGTAGTGACGTGATCACCCAGATCTTCACCAGTCTTACCTTCAAATTTTGGAATGTCTGAAGGAATAGTGGTGGGGACGGGGGGCCATGAAGGATCGTGATGCATAGGTTCATTCGGTAATTTCAGCAAATATGGTAGATTAAGAGTGGCCAGAAAAGGGAGTTGAGGTTGAGGCGTCTGAGCCCATGCTCTCGGGAAAGATTAGGGTTGAGGGATTGCATACCATCTAGGGTTCTAGTATATACCATGGCCTTGTCCGATAGGATAATATCCTCCTCCAAACTAATTCATGAAAGTTTGTATGGGCACCATACCCGCGGAAGCAGCGTGATGAGGATTATATACGTTCCCCCCAATCCAAGGAACTTCATGTTGGGGGTCTCCCATACTGTGAAACTGACTCCCTCCAGAAGGAACACTAGAGTAAAGAGGGGGATTCTCCATAATTAATGTGTTTGTCAGAATCAGTGTGGAGGAAGAGGGGATGAAGGACATAATATAGGAAGTGAATTGTCCACCCGGTTGAGAACTCCATCCCAAAGCATTGAAGCTAGGATTAGGCATGAAGGAAAGAGGATTCCAACCTCCAACAATAGGATTCACTTGGGGGATATGACCTCCGCCAAACGAGAAAGGAACATAATGAGGCTTCGTGCCCCCATACCCAAAACTAGGATTCACATTAGCCATTGAAACACATGATGAGAGTTGCAACGTCATGTCTGAAATACCAAAAGAAAATGGATTAGAGGCTGAAGGTATTGACTGAGAATTGTGACTAGGCATAGAAAAAAGAGATCTGAAAGGGTTCGTTCATGTGGGTCGAGTATAACTCACAGGTTAGGTAGCACTAGAGGAGGGCACCTCTGGTACACACACTGTCAAGGATGAAGGAGTCGAAGAGATCCCACTAATAAAAAAAGAGAATGGATTCGAAGGACTCCATGAGACATTCGGGTCTGACTCAATACTCATAACTGGATGATCACAAGTTTGGGAGGTGGAGATATATGTACCACATTTATTAACTCTACGCCTTTTATAAGGAAACTTCAACAAACTGAGAGACCGACTAGGAGGTTTCTCTTTCTCCATGATGACTCAGAACTCAAGATATAAAACAAAATCCTAGGGACAACTAATAATTAGAGAGCACACCAAAATAAATCAAAAGGGCCAATGCACACAAAAAGGATATAGTGGATGAAAAGAGGCCTCCCTCACTAGAGTAGGTATGTCTAACCCAAGAGGGGCCTAAGACTCCCTTCAAAATATTGGAGAAATCATAATCAATTATAAGGGCCCTCGTGGGCTTAACACCATAGTCGGTTAGATCCCCTCGGAGAGGTAATCCTCCATAAAGGATGTGTGTTGTCTGACCCTTATTGGACTCAAGGTATTTGCAAAATAACCCCTGCAAGTAACATATGTGGCTACCTATGTCAAGAAACTAGAGTCACCACAATATAACCAATGCATAGGCGAATAGGCGAATAGTCGCAAGTTTGGTCCACCATATGGGAAAGGTAACAAAGCTTAAAATCTCGAAAGAACCACCTATAGTGAAGATTAAGGTACTAGGGAGACCCCCAAATACAGAAAGAACCCCATAAATATCTCTTACACTAGGAAGGTATTAGAGGGTTATCGCTGCAACCAAATTCATGCAACCTCGTGCTTAACTCTAGTGTCAACAGAGACTCCTGACATCATTGATTACACAATGGGTTTCACCACTCCCTGGTCAGACACATATGTTTATTTTAATAGGCTCGGAAAGTTTACTCGCAAAACCCTATTATGAGGCCCTATGTCCTATACTTGTTTCTGTAGAAAAATAAAACCGTTTCTAATCAATTTCAATTAATCAATGTTAATTTTAATGTCTTATGCTTACTCAAGAGGTGCAGTCATGAAAGTGATGGTATTACGACTCAACATATAAAAATAAGAAAATAAAAAAACACTGCTAAGTACTAGTCTTGAATTTCAAAGAGATGGTATGCTTATAAATGCAATCTCTACAATTTCAATGAAATGAAATCTCTCCAAATGCATCAAAATCAATGCAAAGTAATCAAAAGTGCAAATGCCATAATGCAAACAAGCAAATATTTTTGTATTTTTCGATATAAATAAAAGAAAATGAAAGGACCGAATAGAAACTTCACAGGAAGACCCTACTACAATAAAAAATTGACAAGCCAAGAAGGATACCAAGAAGCAAACATTCAGACCAATGTGTAAGGACAACCAATGAAAAATATGATAAGAAAGAAATACACCCAAAAAATCAACAATAAAAAGGCTTCCTATCACTCTATAGCCACTTAACAGTCAGAATAAGGACCCAAGAAGACTCAACAACCAACAAAACTCACCCAACAAACACCAATCTAAGCCAACAAGACTTGAGAGATTATGTACGCGACTATTTGAGCAACAATCACATATATACACTCCCTAAAGGAAGACTACTTGCGTATATACGCGTCTGTCAAGGGAAAAACCGTGTATACCAAGAAAAACCCTACCAGGGAAAGGGTTAAGACAAGAAACATAGATCCAAGGAAAAATATAGGTTGTCAAGCAACAAGAAACAAGGAAACTCAGGCTAACAGAGAACAAATCAAGGAGGAAAACACTCCAAACCCCCAAAAAGGAGATATTATCCCCAGTATGGTCGCCAATTTTGTTACGAAGAAAATATCTCTATGGCTAGGAGTAAACCACAAAAGATGTAATGACACACATATATCAACTCTAATCCCAATTATGCCAAATAAATGAAATGATGACAAGACAAGGCTAAGAGCCTACCTCGTCTGGATGTTCGAAGAAGACCATCATTGAGCACGCAACCCAAAGCTTTATACCTACAAATTGTCCTCAACAATCAAGATACGCAAGAATATGGTGATAATATATAATGTTAGCATATAAGTTAGCATAATGAATTAACATACATGACAAATATGCCCATGGAGTAATGATTCAAATATTTGCAAGATATCAATTGGACGAGAAAAGAGTATTTCTATTAAAATAATCAACAGAAGTGCATAGGTGACAAACTTTTGTAACGACATGTATCGAAACCAAGAAACTAAGTACCTCCAGCTGGGCCTCCACCAAAGGCAAGCTCATATATAGGATTCAATTAGGTTCTCCATCACAAAGAAGGAGGAGCTTGGGGGCTTAACAAAAGGAGTTCGGAATTTCAAGGATAAAGAGATGCAGAATCAATATGAAGTGAAATTTCTCCAGAGTGTCTTTGCTCTCAAAGTTGAATTGTTGAATCTCTAAAGGCTTGGATATGGCTCAATTTATATCCTTCAAATGGAACTGAGGGGAAAAGTCAGATCATTTCCTGTATATGGAAGGCCAAGGATCATGGATCTCATGAGATGGCATGGAAACCCGACACAAGTTTTAATTTTTAGCACCAAACCCGATGTACGTGGGTTGTAGTGGAGAAACCTGTGTATATGCTTATTTTATAACTTATAGAGCACGTATATGTGGGAAAATGTGCTTTCTTGGCTCTGGAATGAACAAAAGGGGACTTCAAGTCTACAGAGGGTAATGGAAGGCCATCCAAGCAAGTTGCATGGAGTGAGGCCAAATTTGTTGTCACAATCGGATGCTTGATGGACCTAGAGTAGTGAAGGAGTACATTCCTTGGGTTGGTTAGGTGGAGAGGAAGAGAGCTAGTGGAAAATTGAGATAGATTTAGCAGAATACCAGTGGGTTGTGGGATTTTCTGAGCTATGAGTAGACAGTGAGAAACCACCCTCTTTTGTGGATCACTAGCCCCAACTTAGGGGTGAATTGTTGTCAATATTTGGAATAAAAAGTCTATGGATTGGTGGAACGTCTGTCCCAAGCAGTTAGTTGCACAACCTTTTTTAAAAGATAAGTGTTTTATCTTTTTTTTTGTGTTTCATTATGAGTTTAATTGTTGTATATTAACTCTGTGTTTGAGAACGACTTATATGTTTTTGTGTTGAATTATTTAAACTACATTCATGTCATTTTTAGTATGTTGTATATGAACTTAATTAAGGGTGTCATAAAGTAGTCAAATCTGTGTGTAATTCGTAGCTGGTAAGCTACAAGAAAATTAGTTAGCATAAAATTTAAATTTCATGAGTATTTTCTGCACACAATGGACCTTAGCTGGGCTGGGGAATGTTACAAATATGAAATTACCGCTTGATAGTATATTTCCACTTGCAACAACATCCATAGATCCTTGATCTAGGAGTTATTGTATTTTCACCATCCATATTTAATGGTCTCTTTAGAAGTAGAGTATCTTCAACATCCATAAATGGTATCTTTGGAATTAGAGGACTATCTTCATGATAAATTACAATATCATGTCAATTGGGTTTAGCCCGAGTGGGTTTTGCTAAGGGGTGTTTTCCCCCGACTCACTTTCAATTCCCGCAAGTGATATTTTGACCTCTTAAATGAGAAAGATATCGAAAAAGCCTCATCTTTCTAACAAATTTGGTTTACCCCAGGTACCTTCCTCGAAATGAGGGGAGTTTCCCAATGGGTTTCCTCAGGCTCTATTCGAAGTAAAAAAATAAATTACAATATCATAAAATTAGACTTTTGAAGTTGGAATTATCATAAAATTAGAATGATGGAAATAACCAATCTAACCACTATATAGTTTTACAAACATGATATATTTTACGAACTTGAAGTGTTGATAAATGTTTGATAATACCCCTTCATATATTCCTCTTGATGTATGTTCTCAACAACGCATGCCAATCTACACTTTTTCTCGTGAACTATACATTGTGTAAGTCTACTTCTAGCATAAAAGTAGAGAATCATTCATTCTTGCTCTACAAAGTTTTCAAGAATATTATTGTAAAATGAAAGCTTCCTTTCATTTTTAAATGCATGTTTCTTCCTCCTTGAAACACCAACTTCCTCAAAGAAGGCAGAGGATCCTTTTTATCTCCAACTTTATTCTAGTCATATATCATCTTCATGGTTTGACTTGTATCAATTACTTCATATTTTTCTTGGAGATATAGCCTATGCAACATAATGATGGTATCTACTTTGTCATATTTTTTTTATATTTTGAAATCACCAATTTTAAAAGAAAAAAACTTTGTTTTTTTAAAGTATAGCCTCAACAACAAAACAACATTATATTACATCCATAAGAAAATAAAAAATACGTCTACCCGATTATTTCCCAATATTCTAAGAAGCTATGCCAAGTCATTTCAACCCCAATCGGTAATCAATTATCACGTTGCATGAATAGAGAACCAATAAATCAATTTCTATGGTAGTCATTGTTAGAAAAATAGGACCACAGAGCAATAAAATAAAACAAATGCAGAAACAAAACACAGAAGATACACAATACAAGAGAGACACAGATTTACGTGGTTCACCCAGTGTGGGCTGCATCCAACAGAGAAATTGCCAGGTCTTTCCTTTATTATTATCCAGCAAATGAAGGGATACAACCTACAACAAAACTCGTTGTAACTTCCTCTTCTTTCTCTCACAGTGTCCTCTCTCAGAATACAATATTCGCCATCCACCATAGCCGCAATACATTTCCCTCATAAAAGAGGGTTGCCTTCTAGGGCAAAAAACCCTAACATAATCTCTATTGTTAGATCTGCAACCTTATAATGAACGATCCATATTTATAATGAAATTACAATATATATTTACAAGGCAATTTTTCCTTCAGGGGATTTGCCCTCGAACCTCTGCTTTCCCCCCAGCCGGGGGGATAGCCCCCCCGAACCCTACAGAGGGGGTACCCTCCCTCTGCACTCCCCCGTGTGGAAGAGTGTACATACTTCTGGGGTGTAAATACTTCATGGGGAATAAACACGGTTGAAAGTAAGGACCTCTAAATCGGGAAGATAATCAGGCTCCACAACCAACAATCTCCCACTTGGAGACTGATCTCAACAACTCCATCGCTGTTGTATATGTTGGACTCTGAACCTTCTTGGACCTGGAAAATTTCTCATCTTCATCTTCATTCTTGAAGACCAACTGAAACTGAGTAGGAACTCAGTTTCTCCCTGGTTACTCTATTTGTTAACATGTCTGCAGGATTCTGGCTAGTGTGTATCTTTTCCAACTTCAAATGTCCATCTTCCAAGGCGGATCGTATGAAGTGGTACCTCAACTATGTATGCTTAGTCTTTGAATGGAAGGCTGAGTTCTTTGCAAGGTGAATGGCACTTTGACTGTCACAGTACAACCTGTTGTTCTCCTACTTCTTTCCCAGTTCCTCCATAAACCTCTGTAACCAAATCATCTCTTTACTAGCCTCTGTAGCAGCAACATACTCTACCTCTATTGTTGAAAGTGCAACAACCTTTTGTAGTTTCGAAATCCAACTTACTGTTATTCCACCTATAGTAAAAACATTCCCTGTAGTGCTCCTCCTACTGTCTTTATCACCTGCCATATCTAAATCAACATATCCCTATAGAAAAGTGTCTGAACCTCCAAAACATATTGCATGAGTAGTAGTACCTCTCAAATACCTGAGAATCCACTTTACTGCCTCCCAATGTTCTTTACCTGGATTGTTCATATACTTGCTCACAACTCCCACTGCATGTGCAATATCTGGTCTTGTACAAACCATTGCATACATCAAGCTGCCAACTGCTGATGAATAAGGGACCCTG
>ML797143.1:273908-306437 GCA_009831015.1 Picea engelmannii
TATGGGGTGTGGCATGAAATGAAGCTCCTGAATCTACTACCCAAGACTCAGAAATATTATCTAAAGAAAGAATCAAAGCATCTTGTAACACATCACCTGTTACATTTGCTTCTTGATTTCTCTCATGTTGTCCATCTCTTTGTTTCTTTGGAGCTCTACAATCTTTCTTCAGATGTCCTTTCTTCCCACAAGTCCAACACTCTATCTTTCCAAGTCTAGATTTGGATCTGCCCTTCCTAGAATTCCTGCGGTTCCCTGAGCCCTTTCCTCTATCCTTTTGTCTTTCCCTGTTCTCCATGTTCAATGCATTACCTAATGTCTCACCTATGCTTTTCCGTCGCATTTCATCACTAAGGATAACACCAACAACATCATTAAATTTTAAAGTATTTGAACCAGAGACAAAGTTACTTACAACCATGACCAAGTTGTTCTAACTTTCTGGCAATGAGCACAAGATTAGAAGATCCCTGACCTCATCATCAAAGTCCACTTTTATAGAACTTAGTTGATTAGTAACAGTATTAAATTCATTTAACTGATCTGCAATAGACCCACCTTTTGACATCTTCATATTAAATAATCTCTTCATTAGAAATACCTTATTGGACGCCGAGGGTTTTTCATACAATTTGGCCAATGCGTCCATCAAACCCTTCGTTGTCTTTTCTTTGGAAATATTGAAAGCCATCAACGCTGCCAGGCTCAGCCGTATCGTTCCTAGAGCCTTTCTGTCAAGAATCTCCCATTCTTCATCCTTCATGGTCGTCGGCTTCTTTGCTACTCCACCCAATGGTAGGAATAGATCCTTCTGATATAAATAATCTTCCATCTGCATCTTCCATAACTGGTAGTTTTGGCCATCAAATTTATTGACCCTAAACTTTCCATCTTCCAACATTGCTCCCACTCGAACCAGGAACCCTCTTTTTCTGCAAGTTACCTTTCGCTCTGATACTAGTTGTTAGAAAAACAGGACCGCGGAACAATAAAATAAAACAAATGTGGAAACAAAACACAGAAGATACACAATATAAGAGAGACACATATTTACGTGGTTCACCCAGTGTGGGTTACATCCACCAGAGAAATTGCCAGGTCCTTCCTTTATTATTATCCAGCAAATGAAGGGATACAACCTACAACAAAACCCGTTGTAACTTCCTCTTATTTCTCTCACAGTCTCCTCTCTCAGAATGCAATATTCGCCATCCACCATAGCCACAATACATTTCCCTCATAAAAGAGGGTTTCCTTCTAGGGAAAAAAACCCTAACATAATCTCTACCGTTAGATCTGCAACCTTATAATGAATGGTCCAGATTTATAATGAAATTACAATATACATTTACAAGGCAATTTTTCCTTCTGGGGGTCTTCTTTCCCCCCAGCAGGGGGGATATCCCCCTCGGACCCCGCAGAGGGGGTACCCCCCCTCTGCACTCCCCCGCGTGGAAAGAGTGTACATACTTCTGGGGTGTAAATACTTCATGGGGTATAAACACAACTGAAAGCAAGGACCTCTGAATCAGGAAGATAATCAAGCTCCACAACCAACAGTCATATGTGATCGTAGGCCTTCCAATGCAAGCTACAATGAACTTGGATAAGATGAAACACATTAAAAATCATATGATTTTGGAAGTGATACCATTTGTACTCCACTCTTTTGTGCTATATACATTCAATATTTATTTAGTTGGTTCAGGAACATTTTGAGAATCATCAACCTTCAATTTTTTTTCTTTGGTTTTTCAAGTTCATCATCATCTTCTATCTCTTGCATTTCACCAAGGATATCACCAAGTTGACTAACGTGGTACCTCTGCATATTGTACCTCTACATGCGGTACCTCTGTTTTGTTTCCCTCATTTTGTTGAGGTAGTTAGTTAGGCATTTAAACATCACCTCAGATCTTGTTACCTTTCCATTCTCATGGTATCATAGCCCCTTTAGGTATTCACTCTCAGTCAACTAGTGTTGGATATTTCATTAATTTCAAATGTTAACGTTTACAAGTATTCAAAATCACAATAGCATATTTACCTCATGGTGTGAATAAAGCATGAAAATGAAGGTATCTATGCAAAAAAATTAAACATGTTTATAATTAAATCCATATCATTCCAAAGGGTCAAAATTGTGACATTACGGAGAGCCCATTGTTTTAGCACTATCACGATACTTGATGTGTCATTGTTGGATGGAAAAAAGGACATGTTGGATGAACTTGGCCATGCCAACTTTGAAGATTTGAAGGGAAAGGAGACATTTGAGAATGTTCTCAATAGTGAGAGTAAGGATCTAATCAAATTTGTTTTGGGCCTCATCTAAGAGACTATATTGGTTCATATGTTACATCGGGGCTTTTCTTCTAATATCTAGTGAGTTTTTTTCTTGTCCATGATCAAAAGCATATGCATTGCAATACGAATGTACCTCTGGTAAAGAAAACCCATGAAACCCTCTAAATTTCTTAGGAGCATGGTCTAAGTATTTGTGAAGTCTTTGCAAAGCGATGCATCTACATTCATATAACCATAGGTAGGTAGGGACACTTGAAATACTTGAAGCTATTGGAGTCCATAGCAAAGTCTTTGCAGAGGGACACAACTATCTATGGGTTTGGGATCATAGGTAACCGTGAATACTAAGGATCAAAACCCTTGGTATTGAACGCATTTGCAAAGTCTTTGTAGATTGAATCCTTACTGTTGAATTTCATTACAAAGCCTTTAATAAATATAATAACAAACATAATATTACATTATATCATATATAAACAGGTTATGCTTAAGTATAATATTTTATTCTTATGTTTAAATCCTTGGAGTGAAAAATCCTTTACTTTTATGATGTATGAAACAACCCAACATAATTCACTTAGTAAAAAAATCTAAAAAACAAAATTAAAAAAAATAACATACTTCATAACCAATCAAACAAAAAAACAATATAACACATATAGTGAATCAATAAATCCTTATAACTAAAATTAAAGTATAGATTTGAGCAAATTCCTCTATGCTCGAAAATATTGTGGCATAATTCAATTAAAAAATGTTCCCTACAAGTACAAGGGAAATGGAATGGAACCAGGGAAATGGAAAGGAACTACCCAAAACAGGTTAGAGGCCATGGCCTTCTAAATAATTGTTGAAAATAAAAAGACAACAACTACTTTGAGTGGTAAATCACCGATGGAGAGGAACTACCTTTAATTCAAGTAAAAAAAGTTCCCTACAAGTACAAGGGAAATGGAAAGGAACTACCCAAAACATGTTAGAGGCCATGGCCATATGAATAATTGTTGAAAATGAAAAGACAACAACTACTTTGTTTGGTAAATCACCAATGAGAGGAACTACCTTTTAAAAAAAGATAGAGACTGTGGTCGTATTGAATAATTGAAAACTATTTTGACACACCAACAATTTAGACATGTGTCTTGTACATACATATAATTAAAAAGGAGAGAAATGTGAGAAAACACCTGTCCATATATTGTCTCCATCTAGCACATAACCGGAATAAAGAACAATTATTTAAAAAAATAAGGTCTTTATGTGCAAATTAAATAAATAAATACATATTATTTTATAACAACATATTCGTGGTAAGCTTGGCTACCAATTACCACTACATTTACACAATGGACATTAACGAATCTTATAATAATTTTTTTACTATTTTTTATTTTATTTTTTAATATTTAATATTTATTGTGTCTAAGATAGTGTATAAATGTTTATATAACATAATTTATTAAAAATTAGATATATAGGAATTTGTTCTACCTTCATTTGTCTAGATCATGAAAACAATACAATAGTAGATTATGAAAACAATATTTTAGTTATTATAATATATATTAATATATTAAAAATATATTAATATTTTTTAATATTTTAATATTAATATATTTAACTAGTATAAAGTTATTTTAATTTTGGATTTGTGAAGTGAAAGGAACCTTTCTTAGAGTACAAAATTTGAAAAAAGGTTAAAGGTTTGCACTTCTAGAGATTTGATTCCTGTGGAAGTTTGATAGTAGATCCTTGATTAAAATGGATTTATGGTGGTTTTCATAATTTCAAATCTATGAATCAAATCTATGGAGGTGCAAATCTTTAACCTTTCCTCAAGTTTTGCACTCTAAAAAATGTTTCCAGGTCAAGAGATTAGATACCACTATACACTTGATACATTAATAATATTAAAGTATTAAAAAATATTATTATTATTTAATTTTAATATATTATTATTATTTTATATTATTAATTTGTATTCTTTATTATTATTTTAATATTTTATTTATTATTATTCTAATGGGTTATGTTCTATGTTGAGCAAGTTTCGAAAACGTGAGAACTTTGGGACCTCCAATTTGCAACAACTACAATATTGAAATTACTAATTTAATTTGTGGTAATAATTATATGAATATATTTAACACAATACTAAAACTTTAATATCCATAAATATTCCATTAAAAAATATAAACAAAACTGAAAATACATATATACAATTTTAACATCTTTTTAAAATTAAACTTTACATATATAAACTTTAAACATCTTTGTGATTTTGAAGCATTATTCTTTTTTATTGGAAAAAACAAAATAATACTACTCTTCTAATATGAAGATACAATAAAAGTCAAGGATATGGTTGGTAAATATCAACTAAAGAGTGGAGCAAATGCTTGGCGTGGATAGGGTATTGATTTATTATACCTTCATGTTTTGTTTGGGCTTGAAGGAAAACATATATGCATTACAAGTTTTTCATTTCCACAACTATAAAGTGAGTATTATTAAGTTTTTTACTTGACTAATTTTTGAAATAATATTTAAATGTAGTTTTGTCTTAATTTTATAGTGATATTTTGAATATATATAATGAAAATATTTGTAAGACATTATGATTATGTATTAGTAATAATGGAATAAATATATTTACATTTTAATTTAAATAATTATAATTTAAAGCTTTTTTTTTTATGAAATGGGTTCCCAAGCTCCCATTTTCTTGATGTTAAAGTTCCCAAGTTCCCAAAAGAGTTCTCAACCAATTGAGGACGTTCCCAGTTCTCAAACTCCAAGAACTTCAAAAACTAGTTTCAAAAATGTTTGAAATGGCCTCCAGTACAAATTGGGTTATGTTACATGAAAATCTCCTCATATTATGTTGTAGAGCACGTTAAGAACACTTTTAAACACAAAAATATTATTGAAAATTTTTATTTATTAATAATAATCTAATTTTAACATCACAATCCAGATATACCAAATTGTATAAAACTTTGTGAAAAAAAAATCTTTCAATCAAACATTTTACCTCATAAATTATCTTTCATAAAAATAAAATTTGTTTAGGAAAAATATTATTGCGAAAATTTGCATATGAAAAATATGGCGACTAGGTGTCCATTTCCTTATTGGATTTGATATTCAATCGCTGACTTCATAAATTTTCAAAAGAAGTAAGATATATAGCCATGAAGGTTCGAGGATTTTCCACAGAACTTGCGATCAAATCGGCCCTGATTTTCTATAAATTGATGAGAAGTCAGTGGGGGTTTATGAAAGACAAAAATGAAGATGGAGACTCTCTTGCTGCTACCATTATTGCTCTTGAATGGGGTGTTGGGAGCTGATCCCGAATGTCCAATGAATCTTGATTATGTCCACCAATTGCCATGGGACAAATCTTTCTGTGAATCATCCATTAACAACCCCAATTGCTGCCAGACATTGTTGAGCTTGTTAGGCGTAGGATTAGCTCGGTATTTGAGAGATGCCTCTATGTTTGAGCTTCCCAGCAATGCGTCTACCGTTGCCTGTCTCGGGGCTTTTTCAGCAGCAGCTTGAATCTCTGTCTCTCTCGCCAGACTTGGTGTCAATCTGTTGGAAGAATGATACGACTGGCTTCATATCGAGCCCACTCCTCTGCGCCGGCATAAAAACCAAGCAAGATTGGCTTCTGAAAATGGGGACTACTAGGCCGGATTCAGCCTGCAAAGGCGACCTTTCAGATGTGGACGCTTGTCATGAATGCAAGGAGAATCCCATATCACGACTAAAGTAGCAGGGACACACGGTTAAATTTGCAGTGGATTACAGAAAATTTAGTGAATTAATTTGTTTTGTAAAATAATTTGTATCATAGAGTCGCCCTTTAGATCTTTTGCAAAGCAATTCAGAACTTTGAAAGATTTTCTGGGTAAGCTTGAAAACTGTTATCATCATAACTAACTAAGCATATTACATATACATATATTAATTTTAATTTTATATACATATATTAATTTTAATTTTAGATAATGTTTTATTTTTAATTACATTTATATATATTAATTTTATAGACATAATTTTAGAAAATGCTTTATTTTTATAATTATTATTATTTTCATTATTTATTATAATTGGTGAAGAATGATAAAAAGCGGGTTGGAAGGTCTATTTTGAGATTCACAATAGTAAATATTTTTTAAAAATAAGTTTCTTTTGGATTATATTAACTTTTTATTATTATTTTAGTCATTTTAATATATATTTAATTTGATTTCCATTAAGTATAGAAAAGATCAAAGTTTTTGAAGTTTATATATATATATATATATATATATATATATATATATATATATATATATATATATATATATATGAGGAATTTGATTTATTTTTAAGTTTGATAGATTTATAATTAAGATGAATTTAAGTTGGTTAACTAAAATAATCAATATATGATCATCTTGTATATCTATATGTTTTAAATGAATTTATTTCTTGCAATTCATTAAATATAATGTAATTTAAGGAATATTATTCAAAAAATTGTTTTAAAAAACTTCAATCATGAATAAGGTAAATAGTAATAAAAGTAATAAGTTTCAACAAATAATAAATTTTAATTTTGTATAATTAATTATTTTAAACATATTCTTAATAAAATAAAAAAGATACATTGGTACACACATACTCATTACACATATTTTTACCCTAGAAACCCAAACTAGAAAAACCAACAACTTATTTAGAGCCACACCTCTAATCTTCTATTCATCATTTCAGGCACCCCCGGACCCCATTTGCTCCTATATCAATGTACAATACATGAGATCAATTTTGCAAAGAATATAACACATACCCGACCCTCTTTTCTCCCATATAACTAGACACTATAGGAAGATTATAAAACATACCCAACAAGAAGCTTGTGAAATGTAATAAAGTACTAAGATGGATATAACAAATAATATATGAATAGTAATAAAATAACAATGTTTAATGATGAAGAAGGTGAATAATAAAAGTTAATAAAATCCATATAATAAATAACAAATAGATTACATATTGATCTTCTCAATCTATCTTCTTCTTTTTTTCTTATAGTCACTAGTGTTAGCTTTCTCATATTTCCATATCAACCATATGAGAAAAGACGGTGAAATTGAAGACCATTCAAATTTTTAACTTGAGATATTGCAATAAATTTCATCCTTACGTCTGTTTCTTTCCAATATTTATAGTTGTTTTTTCCAATGTGAATCCTTATGACTTCATGAAACCTCATGAAGGACCCCACTCATGAAACCCATATTGGTGTCGCGTGTTGGAACAATAGGCTATGCAGGTTGATCATACATTTGAATCTTCTAGAAATAGTCAATCAACAATGGTCAATAGACTAGGAGAGTAAGACTTAGTAGTTGACTAACGAACCCACTAGATAGTTGACTAAGCATTTGATTAATGGGGTAGTTAGAACAAAATAGTTGACTCGTGTAGGGAACAAGGTGGAAATTAATGAGTTTGTTATGCACCCTCATCAATCTATGTGGACCTCATCTTCTTCACTTTAAGGGAGTTGGTTACATCTTGGAATGGGTTGATCTACATTATTAGTGAATATGTGTGTAGGGTATTTTGTATGGAAATATTTTAGTTTCTTAAACTACTATTTATGTCAAGAGCTAAGCTTGATTGTGCTGAAGTGTTGTAATAGAGTGTTTAGACACCACCACTCTCTTGGAATACTAGTTCTTTAATCTACCTAATCCTCTGGTTCTCCAACATGATATCAAAGCTACTGGTTTGAGATTTAGCTTGTTGTCTACAAGTCTTTTGGAGGTTGTTAGTTGTATGTGCTCGTGATGAGTCAGTTTTTTTCTGGTAGATTGACTTAGGGTTTCAACTCACAGACCGAATATGGGATTAGATCAATGAATCAACATTATGAATTCAAAGCAAGAGCTTGTGGTTTTGAATGACCACAATTATGGAATTTGGGTGCAAGTTATAGAAACTTCATTGAAGAGTAAAGTGTTATAGAAGTTTACAAAAACTACAATTCTAGATCTGAAGGATGATCGACATAAGTTTGTTATTGGAAGGAAGAAATATGAGGTTGTGGAAGTCATAATGACCTATATATCTAGAAAGATTTGCTTCCATGCAAGCATGATTGATTACCCAATTGTTGTCTAGAAGAACTTGAAGGATTTGTTTGATAAAACTAATGAAAATTAAGTTATGCAGGTTGAGAAAGAGTTGATGTTTCTAGGTCCTCTTTCATTGAAAGAATCGAAGACTACTTGGTGTGTGTGAAAGAATTTTAGTTCAAATTGGGTCAATGCAAAAAGTATTTTCCCAAGAAATATGATCATCTCATAGAATTGATCCAGATGAATATGAAGAAACCCTATGACGTGTTATGTTTGACGTTCCATGCCATCTAGACCTCCATAAAAGATGATGGTAAGGATTATTCTTTGACACTTTTTATGGTTTATTGATTAGAGCATGGAAAAATTCTCTAATGAAGGGAAAACTTATGTCAAGCAAGAGACTTATTTTCTAAAGGGAAAAGGTTGACAAAATTATAGATGAGGTTCACAAGAGAAAGAGTGTGACTACAATTCACTAGATTGATAAGAAGAAGCATGGTGACCATATTTCAACTAAGAAAAGGCGAAAGTAGAAGACTTGAAACTATTAAGGGAAATTGGAACATATGGAGAAGCTTGTTGGTAGAATAAAAAGGACCTAGAGAAGAAACTAAAGAAATTTGGAGATTTGTTGATTGAAAGATCAATTGAAATTTAGAAGGTAAGGGGGACAATTCTACGTTTTGTGTTAGTTATTCTCAAGCTTTGCATGCCCATACTTCTCAAAGTAAATCGATATTCTACTTTGGTTACACCCATAATATGGGTAAATATGTTTCTCTTCTCTTCATTGAAAGAGGTTGTAAAATGAAATATTTCTAGTAGATGATTATGTACTCACAAAACCCCCATTTCATTAAATTTATACTAATTTCAATCCATCCCATCATAAATTTATTATGAAGGTCAATTTCCAATTTACTAAAGATATCAGTTTCCAATAGTTGATAGCTCAATTTCCAGTACTTAAGATTTTGGTTTCCAGTAACCAATATATCGATTTCCAACAGTTTTTTTGGTAACATTAAATCTAAGTTTGTAACAGGGTCCTCACCCATAACATAGAAAAATAACAAGTATGAGAAAGTACTAGAAAGGGTTTGTGCTCCTAATTTTCCTCCCAAATGTTAATAAAGTATGAGAAAGAGATAGTTATCCTCCTCATTCAAATTACAAAAGTGTGAAAAAGGGCCTATGTTCCATCTTCTCCGCACTCAAATGACAAAGGTGTGAAAAAAGGCCAGTACTCCTTCTTCCCCTCATCATTCTAATTACAAAACTATGAGAAAGTGCTAGTGCTCTTTCTCCTCCTCGCGAAAATTAATTCATCCAAAACAACTTTATTTTTGTAATCAAATTTACCTCTATGCATGTTGTAAAATTTTGATGGGGGGTTTAGAAATAACCTTTATTTGTTTGAATGAGTAGTTTAGGTAAGGACTTGTACTATAAATATATGCAAATGAGAAACTCTGAAAATAATAGTTGATTAAAGTATTATTAGTATAGGCTATAGACAAACAATTTGTGATAAAAACAAAATAAAATAGATTTCTCATACATGATAAAAGTCTACATTGTAAAAGAATATTCTTACAACATTCCAAAGCTTAGTAAAATAGTAGAAGTTCTACACAACAAAAGCTTCATAACTAAATTTAGACTCCAAAATAGCTTGGGAAGTAACGTGGCTTCTCATTCATTAAATTTTTAAGAGATTTTACAAAATTGCAAAAGAAAAAATCCCCTTTCTATATCGAGTTTATTTATCTTATTTATAGAAAAGAAGAAGAGGGATATTCATTATTTTGGCCCCTCATGATGGAAATCCATTTCCCTTCCTTATTTTTTAGGTTTATATAAGATGGGATAAATAAGATACATAATGAAGGCCCATCATTACTTCTTATTTGGAGGGTTTGCATGTCCCTATGCAAAAAAATAATACTTCAAAAAGTTATTTTTTCTTGCTCAATGTGACATATTACATTGTAATATCTCATGACATATTACATTGTAATATTTCATTCTTGTTCTCTACATGTCACTTTCCTAAAGTGATATGCCACAATCTGGGTGGATGCCCCTCTATTGTGATACCTTTTTGCTTTCTCATCTTCCTTCCATTTCCCTCTTTATTTTTTCTCATCCACCTCTCCTATGTAGATTTTAACCGTACACAATATTTACTACAAATAGATTTTCAGTAAAAGAACAAAAAAGATATAATGGAAAATACAACATTACACAAATATTTTTCCCCTGGAAACCCAAACCGTGAAAACTAGCATATTCTATATTCATTCATAGTGATACATTGTTTATAATACAATATACATATAGGAGTCAGCGGTATCCAAAACCCTAACCAAATGACCTGGATTAGTCAACAACCCTAATTCCTTAACCGGAAATAGAAAACCATCGGCAAAAAACCATGTGCCGAAAAACGACCTAAATATGTGAAGCGTTTCCCGAGGCAGAAATGTTTTTCTCGGGGGTGTTGCCCCAGAACCCCTGCATGCCCGACGCAACACATAGACACTAATACTCGTGCAAAGAATATAACACATACCCAACATTCTCCCACTTGTTGTTTTCTTTTCATACAGGGGGTTACAGGGTTACATAGTCAACAATCAAGGGCAACAATGCCTATGAATCCTCAACACCAAGAGAACTTCTCAGTGCTCACAGATTTTGTTAATGAATCTGCAACATTATTCAAAGTGTCCACCTTCATCAACTATACTTTCTTTTCTTCAATCATGTCTCTCACAAAGTGATATTGGATATCAATATGCTTTATCTTTGAATGATAACTCAAGTTCTTCGCTAGAATCATTGCACTATGACTATCCCAATCTATCCTTACAATTTGATGTACCAAACCAATACCTGAACACAATATTTGTAACCATATTGCTTCCTTACTTGCATGAGTGGTTGCCATGTATTAATCTTATGTAGTTGAAAGTGCCACTACATCTTGTCTTTTTCTCCTCCAAACAGGTTAAATGCATACCCACTTCTAGATCTCCTACAATCCAAATCTCCAACCCAGTCTGCATCCCCAAATCCATGTATATCCACCACTCTATCCAATCCCAGTCTTCCTTGGTAGCACAATCCATAGCTAGCAGTGCCACGCAAATACCTAAAAACCCTTTTTACTGTTGTCCAATGCTCCTTCCGTGGTTTTGACATATACCTGCTCAAAACCTCCACTGCATGTGAAATTCTTGATCTAGTATAGACTATTGCATACATCAAACTACCAACTACTCTCGCATATGGAACATGAGACATGTCCTCCTCCTCTTCCTGTGTCTTGGGACACTGATCCGCAAATAACTTTACACCAACAGGAATAGGAACCTTGACCGGTTTACATTCCTGCATATTAAACCTCTGCAATATTGTCTCAACATATTTTCTCTAATTTAACCAGAGTATCCTCTTTTTCCGATCTATTTTAATTTCTATGCCCAAAATGAAATTTGAAGCACCGAGATCCTTCATGTCAAATTTAGAGGACAACTGAGTTTTCACATCTTGGATAATCTCCTTGTTGTTTCCTATCAACAACATGTCATCCACATATAAGACCAAATAAATCAAATGATCACCAATTAATTTAAAATACACATAGTGATCCTCTTTGCTTCTTGTGAAGCCAAGTCCCAGTATATAAGTATCAAATTTTTGACACCACATCCTTGGTGATTGTTTTAAACCATACAGGGACTTTTTCAACTTACATACCATCTTTTTTCCCTTCACAGCATAACCTTCTGGTTGCTTCATATAGATTTCTTCTTCCAGATCCCCAAGTAGGAATATTGTCTTCACATCCATTTGTTCTACTTGAAAATCAAATGTAGCAGCAACAGATAACATAAATCTTATAGAGGTTAACTTGGCAACAGGAGAAAAAATCTCACCAAAATCAATTCCTTCAACCTAGGAATAACCCTTTGCTACTAATCGAGCTTTGTATTTCTCCACTTTTCCTTCTACATTCAGTTTCTTTTTAAATACCCATTTTCTGCCAATGGGATTTCTTCTAGTCGGCAACTCCACTAGATCCCAAGCCTCATTATTATCCAAAGATGCCATTTCTTTGTCCATGGTTGTTTTCCATATATTTCCATCCTCTGAATCCATTGCCTCCCTCACAGTTCTAGGATCATCATCAGTAATAGACAAAGAAAAACTTGAACATAAATAAGATGGAGTATACCTTTTTGGTAGTCTTCTTTCTTGAACCGATCTCCTCAATACTGGAGTATGGGGATCTTCTTCTTCTAATTCATGTTCTTCTGTAGAGTCTGACTCATCATCCTTTAAATCAAACTCTATTTTCTTTGGTTCTTCCTTACTTAGTAGGACTTCTTGTTTAAAATCATCCTTCATTTCTCTAAATACCACATCTCATCTATACACTACCTTCTTAGTTTCTGGGTTCCAAAGCTTATAACCTTTGAGACCATATTTATATCCAATAAAGATACACTTTTCAGCCTTCTTATCTAGCTTAATATTGTTTTCCTTTGGAACATGAACATATGCATCACAACCAAATACCTTGAGATGTGTGAGAAAAGGTTCCTTACCATTCCATACCTCTTGTGGAGTTTTGTCATCCAATGTTGATGAGGGTGATTCGTTGACCAGGTAACATGTAGTACCCACTGCCTTTGCCCAAAATTATTTCCCTAACCTGACACCACTGAGCATGCACCTTGATTTTTCCATCAAAGTCATGTTCATCCTTTCTACAACTCCATTTTGATGAGGTGTATATGGAGTAGTCTTCTTCCTTGCTATGCCGCACTTCTTACAAAATTCTTCAAATCCATTCCCGTAGAACTCTCCACCATTATTTGTCCTCGTCACCTTAATTCTTTTCTTTGTTTGATTCTCAACAAGAGCCTTAAACTCTTTAAACCTATCAAATACTTTGGATTTCTTCCTGAGGAAATATATCCAAGTATTCCTCGAGAAGTCATCTATAAATGAGACATAGTACACAGATTTCCCCATTGATGGGACTGACACAGGTCCAAAAACATCATTGTGAACTAGTTGTAAAATTCCTTCTACCCTCGTTGCACCAGAGGGGAATCTTACCCGATTTTTCTTCCCATATAGATAATGTTCACAGAAATCAAAATCCAGAGAGAAGTTAGACATACCTCCAACCATACCTTTACCATGTAGTAGTCAAAGACCCTTTTCTCTGATATTCCCCAGTCTTTGATGCCACAACATAACCTTTCCTCCAAAGACTGTAGGAGTTCTTTCTTCTTCAACTCCAATATCAGGAACAATGGAACTATTACACCCATCACTAATAATGCTTCCTTGCATCTTATACAGAGTTCCAAACCAAGCTCTCTTCAACAACACCATTGCTCCTCGAACCATCCTGAAGGTTTCCTTTTCAAATATTGTTTTTACCCCTGCATCGTCCATTTTTCTTACATAAATCAAATTTATAGCCATACCTGGGATGTGCAGAACACCAGGCAGTGTTCTAATCCTTCCATCTATGAGTCTCAACTTGAATTTTCCTCGTCCTATGATTCTAGTTGTCGAATCGTCACCTAAGAAAACATTACCTCCATCATACCTCTCATATTCGCAGAACCACTACCTGTGGGGAGTCATATGAAAAGATGCACCAGAGTCAACCAACCATGCCTCATGATCTGCATGTGTGCTTGAAGAAGCCAGGTACACATCCCCTCCTTCTTCCTTGGAGGTATTTTCTTTTGTAGAAGGAGATTCTTCAGATCCCTTCTTTTTCTCAACTTTGGATCTACACTACTTCTTGTAGTGCCCTTCTTTTCCACATCTCCAAAATTCATTTACAAACTTTCTAGGAGATTTAGATCTACCCTTTGACTTAGATCTATTTCTTTCCTGGGAACGTCCTCTTGAAAATAATGCGTATGTGTTATGTCCTTCCATATTCTTCCATCTCATCTCATCTCCCCTGACAACAAAGATGATACCACTTCATCAAATTTCAAGGAAGTTGTATTACTACCTATGGCCACAACCAGACTATCCCACGAGTCTGGTAAAGAAAAAAGTAAACTAATACATTTATCTTCATTTGAAATTTTAATCTCAACAGATACTAACTGACTTACCAAGTATTGAAGGTGTTCAAATGCTCTGCCACCGAGTCTCCATCTCTCATCCTCAGGTTATACATCTTCTTTCTCAAGAATAGTTTATTCACTAGGGACTTAGATTGATACAAGTTCCCCAACTTATCCCATAAATCCTTGGTTGTAGCTTCTTATGACACATTCAGTAATACTGAATCTGAGAGACACCATCAGATTGTGCTCTTTGCCTTTCGATCCAACTTTTTCCAGTCATTTGTTGAAGTTCCTGTAGGTTTAGTGCCTGGATATACCGCAATCCACTGATCTTTGTCCACCAACATATCTTCCATCTTGAGTTTCCACGACTCAAAACTTTGCCCATTAAACTTCTCGATCTCCATCTTCGAATTACTTGTCATTTCTTTTCACCTGAAAAATCAATACCACATATCTCCCATTGTAACAAGGCTTATCACAGTGCCGAGCCAAACCCTTGACCACAAAGGCATCCCCCTGAAGCCAACAAAGCTCTGATACCAAATGTAGATTTTAACCTTGTACAATATTTGGTGCAAACAGATTTTTAGTAAAAGAACAGAAAAAGATACAATGGCAAATACAAACATTACACAAATATTTTTCCCCTGGAAACCAAAACCGGGAAAACTAGCATATTCTATATTCATTCATAGTGATACATTGTTTATAATAAAATATACATATAGGAGCCAACGACATCCAAAACCCTAACCCAATGAACTGGATTAGTCAAAAACCCTAATTCCTTAATCGGAAATAGAAAACCATTGGAAAAAAACCATGTGCCGAAAAACCACCTAAATATGTGACATGTTTCCCAAGGCAAAATTCATAATTCCTGAACGAAGTGGTGATCATCAACAACATCAGGCACCGGAATTTGGTCATTTTGAGAGGTTGTTGCGTAGCCAGCGACGAGAGGGAAGGGCACCAGCGGTTTCTGGATGAGCATCTATTTGGAGAAAAATCCAAATCCCAACCTTTGAACTGGCTGCAATGTAGGAACATCATTCTTGGCACTGCGAAAGGGTTGGCTTATTTGCACGACGGTATCGAGCCCGCCATTTATCACAGAGACATCAAATCCACTAACATTTTGTTGGATGACGATATGAATGCCCTTGTGGCCGATTTTGGACTGGCGAGGATTATGAGTACAGAAGGAGAATCCCATATCATGACTAAAGTAGCAGGGACACATGGTTACTTGGCCCCCAAATACGCTCTCTACAGCCAACTGACAGACAAGAGCGATGTGTATAGCTTTGGGGTTCTACTATTGGAGATCATGACTGCAAGAATGGATCTGGACACCTCTACAGAGTTGATCTCCCATTATCTCATCACAGATTGGGCATGGGCATTGGTGAAACAGGGGAGGACCAATGAAATAGTAGATGAGAGAATAAAGCAGATCGGGGTGGAGAGCGTGATGGACAGATTTGTTCTGGTGGGTATTTTGTGCTCGCATATTATGGTGGCGTTTATACCTCGAATGGTGGAAGCTGTGAAGATGTTGGAGGGAGAGACCGAGACTCCTAAAATTTGAGACAGGCCTTTGCCACTTATGTTGCACGGTCCATCTCTCACAGACAAAAGCAACTCCCTCCTTATTTCTGAGAGTGTTTCTCAGTCCTCGTTCAACTGGATGAATAGTCAGATGTAGGTGAGCACATGGTTGTTTGTTGGTTTTTAATAACTGGAGGTAGGCTATATTGCAGTGGATTATAGAAAATTTTGTGAATTAATTTGTTATGTGAAATAATTTGTATCATAAAGTTGCCCTTTAGATATTTTGCAAAGCAATTCAAAACTTTGAAAAAATTTCTGAGTAAGCTTGAAAACTATTATCATCATAACTAACTAAGCATATTACATATACATATATTAATTTTAGAGAATGTTTTATTTTTAATTACATATACATATATTAATTTTATAGACATAATTTTAGAGAATGTTTTATTTTTATGATTATTATTATTTTTATTTATTTATTATAGTTGGAGAAGAATGATAAAAGGAGGTTGGAAGATCTATTTTGAGATTCACAATAGTAAATATTTAAAAAAAATAAGATTCTTTGGATTATATTAATTTTTTTATTATTTTAGTCATTTTAATATATATTTAATTTGATTTTTATTAAGTATAGAAAAAATTATATTAATTTTTTATTATTATTTTAGTAATTTTAATATATATATAATTTGATTTCCATTAAGTATAGAAATTTTTTTATTAACTTTTTATTATTATTTTAGTAATTTTAATATATATATTAATTTGATTTCCATCAAGTATATCAAGTATAGAAAAGATCAAAGTTTTTGAAGTTAATATATATATATATATATATATATATATATATATATGTGTGTGTGTGTGTGTGTGTGTGGAGAAGGAATTTGATTTATTTTTAACATATGATTTATAATCAAAATGAATCTAATTTCGCTAACTAAAATGAATCAACATATAATTATTTTGTATATCTATATGTTTTAAATGAATTTCATTTCTTGCAATTCATTAAATATCATGTACTTTAAAGAGTACTATTCAAAAAAATGTTTCAAAAAATTTCAATCATGAATAAGGTAAATAGTAATAAAAGTAATAAGTTTGAATAAAAAAAAGTAGGTAAAGAGTAATAAAAGTAATAAGTTTGAATAAAAAAGTATAAATTCTAATTTTGTATAATTAATTACTGCAAATATATTCTTAATAAAATAAAAAAGATACAGTGGTGCATACACATACATTACACACATTTTTATCCTCAAAACCTAAACTAGAAAAATCAACAACCTATTTAGAGCCACATCTTTAATAGTCTATTCACCATTTAGAATCACACCTTTAATCTTCTATTCGTCATTTCTAGGCATCCGAGAGACCACATTTGCTCCTATATCGATGTACAATACATGGGATCAATTTTGCAAAGAATATAACACATACCGGACCCTCTTTGCTCCCATATCACTAGACACTACATGGAATCAATTTTTGGAAGAATTTAACACATACCCAACAAGAAGGTTGTGAAATGTAATAAAGTACTAAGATGGATATAATAAACAATATATGAATAGTAATAAAATAACAATGTTTAATGATGAAGAAGGTGAGTAATAAAAGTTAATAGAATGCATATAATAAATAACAAATAGATTACACATTGATCTTCTCAATCTATCTTCTTTTGTTTTTCTTATAGTCACTAGTGCTAGCTTTCTCATATTTCCATATCAACCATATGAGAAAAGAGGGTGAAATTGAAGACCATTCAAATTTTTAATTTGAGATATTGCAATAAATTTCATCCTTATGTCTGTTTCTTTCCAATATTAATAGTTTTTTTTTCCAATGTGAATCCTTATGACTTCATGAAACCTCATGAAGGACCCCACTCATGAAACCCATATTGTGCCCCGTGTTGGAACGATAGGCTATGCAAGTTGATCACACATTTGAATCTTCTAGAAATAGTCAATCAACAATGGTCAATAGACTAGGAGAGTAAGACTTAGCAGTTGACTAACCAACATTTGAATCTTCTAGAAATAGACAATTGACAATGGCCAATAGACTAGGAGAGTAAGACTTAGCAGTTGACTAATGAACCCACTAGATGGTTGACTAAGCATTTGATTAGTGGGGTAGTTAGAACAAAACAGTCGACTCATGTGGAGAACAAGGTGGAAAATAAGGAGTTTGTTATGCGCCCTCATCAATCTGTTTGGACCTCATCTTCTTCACTTTAAGGGAGTTGGTTACATCTTGGAATGGGTTGATCTAAATTATCAGTAGTGAATATGTGTGTAGGGTATTTTGTATGGAAATATTTTAGTTTCTTAAACTACTATTTATGTCAAGAACTAAGCTCGATTGTGCTTAAGTGTTGCAATAGTGTGTTTAGACACCACCACTCTCTTGGAATACTAGTTCTTTAATCTACCTAATCCTCTGGTTCTCCAACATGGTATCAAATCTACTGGTTTGAAATTTAGCTTGTTGTCTACAAGTCTTCTGGAGGTTGTCAGTTGTATGTGCTCATCATGAGTCAGTTTTTTATAGTAGATTGACTTATGGTTTCAACTCGCAGACCGAATATGGGATTAGATCAATGAATCAACATTATGAATTTGAAGAAAGAGCTTGTGGTTTTGAATGACCACAATTATGGAATGTGGGTGCAAAGTATAGAAACTTCATTGAAGAGTAAAGTGTTGTATAAGTTTACAAAAACTACAATTCGAGATCTGAAGGATGACGGACATAAGTTTGTTATTGACAGGAAGAAATATGAGGTTCTAGAAGTCATAATGACCCATATCTCTAGAGCGATTCGCTTTCATGCAAGTGTGATTGATTACCCAATTGTTGTCTAGAATAAGTTGAAGGAATTGTTTGATAAAAGTAATGAAAATTAAGTTATGCAGGTTGAGAAAGAGTTGATATTTCTAGGTCCTCTTTCATTGAAAGAATTGAAGACTACTTGGTGTGTGTGAAAGGATTTTAGTTCAAATTGGGTCAATGCAAAAAGTATTTTCCCAAGAAAGACGATCATCTCATAGAATTGATCTAGATGTACCTGAAGACACCCTATGATGTGTTATGTTTGACGTTCCATGCCATCTAGACCTCCATAAAAGATGATGGTAAGGATTATTCCTTTGACTCTTTTATGGTTTATTTATTACAGCATGGGAAAATTCCCTAATGAATGGAAAACTTATGTCAAGCAAGAGACTTATTTTCTAAAGGGAAAAGGTTGACATAATTATAGAGGGGGTCCATAAGAGAAAGAGTGTGACTACAAGTCACTAGATTGATAAGAAGAAGCATGGCGATAAGAGTTCAACTAAGAAAAGGAGAAAGTAGAATACTTGACACTATTAAGGGAAATTGGAACATATGGAGAAGGCTTGTTGGTAGAATAAAAAGGACCTAGAGAAGAAACTAAAGAATTTTGAAGGAGATGTGTTGATTTAAAGATCAATTCAAATTCAGAAGGTAAGGGGGAAAATTGTATGTTTTTTGTTAGTTATTCTCAAGCTTTGCATGCCCATACTTCTCAAAGTAAATGGATATTCTACTTTGGTTGCACCCATTATATGGGTAAAGATGCTTCTCTTCTCTTCATTGAAAGAGGCTATAGAGAGAAATATTTCTAGTAGATGATTATGTACTCACAAAACCCCGATTTCATTAAATTTATACTAATTTCAATCCATGCAATCATAAATTTATTATGAATGTCAATTTCCAATACTGAAGATACCAGTTTACAATAGTTGATAGCTCAATTTCCAATACTTAAGATGTTTGTTTCCAGTAACAAATATATCGTTTTCCAATATTTTTTTTTGGTAACATTAAATCTAAGTTTGTAACAAGATCCTCACCCATAACATAGAAAAATAACAAGTATGAGAAAGTACTAGAAAAGGTTTGTGCTCCTTCTCTTCTTCCCAAATATTAATAAAGTGTGAGAAAGGGTTAGTTATCCTCCTCGTTCAAATTACAAAAGTGTGAGAAAGGGCCTATGTTCCATATTCTCCTCACTCAAATGACAAAGGTGTGAAAAAAGGACAATACTCCTTCCCATCATCATTTTAATTACAAAAATATGAGAAAGTGTTAATTCTCTTTCTCCTCCTCCCGAAAAAAAATTCATCCACAAGAACTTTATTTTTGTAATCAAATTTACCTCTATGCATTTTGTAAAATTTTGATGGGGGGTTTAGAAATAACTTTTATTTGTTTGAATGAGGAGTTTAGGTAAGGACTTGTACTATAAATAGATGCAAATGAGAATTTCTGAAAATAATAGTTTAGTAAAGTTTTATTCATATAGGCTATAGACAAACAAATTGTGATAAAAACAAAATAAAATAGATTGTTCATACATGATAAAAGTCTAGATTGTAAAAGAATGTTATTACAACATTCTAAAGCTTAGTAAAATAATAGAAGTTATACACAACAAAAGCTTCAGAACTGAATTTAAACTCCAAAATAGCTTGGGCAATAACTTGGCTTCTCATTCATTAAATTTTTAAGAGATTTTACAAAATTTCAAAAGCAAAAATCCCTTTCCTATACCGAGTTTAGCTTATTTATACAAGAGAAGAAGAGGGAGATTCATTATTTTGTCCCCTCATGATGGAAATCCATTTCCCTTCCTTATTTTTTAGGTTTATATAAGATGAGATAAATAAGAGACATAATGAAAGCCCATCATTACTTCCTATTTGGAGGGTTTGCATGTCCCTATGCAACAAAATCATACCTCAAAAAGTTATTTTTTCTTGCTCAAATTTATTTTGCTTGTTCTCTACATGTCACTTACCTAAAGTGATATGCCACAATCTGGGTGGATACCCCTCTATTGTGATACCTTTTTGTTTTCTCATCTTCCTTCCATTTCCCTCTTTATTTTTTCTCATCCACCTCTCCTATAGGTATAGAGTGGAGTGGTAAAGAGTATTTAAATTTCAGCATAATCCATTTGAGTTTCATCCTCCTAATTTTTTTTGTGTAACCCTCAAATTCTATGGATAATGGAGCTCCATACGTTTTAGGGTAGGGGGTAACCCTTCCCACTTATGTTGTAAAGACTGTATTTCTTTCGAATGAATGCTTAACTGTTACTTCATAATGGGAAACTACCCCTATTTTGTTTTCTTTGAAGATTGATATTGTTTATTTGTTTGAGGTTAGGGTTATGTGATTGTTCAATACCTCATGTAGATTTGTTGTATTTTCTATAAACTGTAAATGGTTTGTTTCTTCATCTTCCTTATATTCTTGCAATTATACATCTCTTTCCTCTTCATTGTGAACACAAGAGAAAAATTACCTAAGTTGCACATCCCCCACATAAGGATTGGGTGGCCACCTATAACGGTGTGTCATAACAAAATTATGCGTGTAAAATTAACAAACTTGGTCCTTACCTATTTCATCACTTTGTTGATAAATCTTTGTGAATCCCCCTTGATTTTTTTAGTCCATGAGGGAGATGGTTGGCAATATACCTTAGTTGAAACTTGTGTCATTGTTCTCTAAGGAACAAAGTGTATGTCCTAGCAGGGGTCTACAAGAAATCATTTATTCTACTACTTCTATGGCTTGATGGAAAATTGATTCTAGTTCCCCAATCCTCTCTACCTTGTCCTTGTTAAGTACCAAAAATATGAAAATATAATCACCACAGAAGATACACAGAAAAATATGGAAAAAAATCATTTATTATTATGAAAACCATTAGGGTAGGGAAACACCATACAATTGATCTTTTTAAGGAATGAATCCACTCTCGATCACTTGCCTCTTCGAGGGGGAAAGCTCCTAATGAGTTATGCTCCAAGTACAATACTTCTTCAGTAGTCCCATTACATTGTTTACACTCCTTTATATAATAATACCTATCACCTAGAACATTCTAGAGGAGGAACTTATAGAATCAAAACCTTCTAGTAAGCCCTCATACATTTATTTTGTTCACACTAGGCCTTATTTACTAAAACCGGCCTTCAAACATAACAATACATCTCTACTATTATTCCCCTTTGGTACCTCCCTAGGTACCCTATATTATCCTCCTAGATACATTATATTCCATACCCCTTATGAAAGAGTTTTCCTCAACGCTTGTTATGAGGATGTACAACCATATACCAAGGTCTCAGGGATAGGTGTAAACCATAATGCTGAAGTAGGCTTGAGAACCAAGGTTTCATGTGGGAGTCCTAGCCACCATGTTGAAGTAGTCCAAATGCCACTGTAAACTTGGGTCCCATGTCCAAGTGCTCATGTGAACTCCATGTTGAAAATATCAGAACTCAATAGCTAACTAAAAATGTTGCTCCAAATATCGACACTAGTCATTATGGATGATTTTAGGGGCTAAATTTCGCTCATGGGCTAATTTTCCATGGTTTTTCCAAAAACGAGATTCGCTATTTTAAAAATGATTCGCCCAAACTCTATAGGATAAAATTATTTTACCTTAAAATCACCAAAAATTTATAAAAACTATATAAAATACTTAGAAATTTGAATATTTTAAAAATATATCGCCAAACATTTATAGTTGACATATGAAGGATTAGTAATATTCGCCAAGGTTTCTACATTTTAAAATAAATTTCCATCCTTAAAATCATCCCTACTAGTCATGTGGATCCAAATCTGTCATGTCGCCAAAAAATCATTCACTAGTACTCGAAAATAAGAAAACTGAAGAATATTATGCATAGAAGGTCCTTGATTGTTCTCCATGATGTGTTTTACATAAGGTGGAGTAGAGTCATCAAATAAAATATGAAAGTAGTTGTCATCCGATTAATGATGAATATTGATGTGTAATCGAGGAGCTCATAACCCATTAACTTCACCAACCAAAATTGTCTTTTCTTTTTCTACCTCATTTCTATGTGTGAGGCTTTTCATAAGGTTCGCTACCAAGCCTCAATCCTCTACCCTAGAGAATGTCTTATTTTCCCATTGATACAAATCTTCACTCCATATATCTTGCACAAATAAATTATATGCAACACCTTCATTGGTTCTGCGTCCACTTCTCCATGTTCCTGGATGAGCTAGAATTATCATGTGACTAGCATAGGGTTCCATGTACAAAAAAATCATGGGACGTCTGGACAAGAGAGAGTATGCTCCAACTATCAAAGTGAACACTCAACTCAATGCCTTCATCATGAGCCAATGAGGGGAATTGAGCAAAGGTAATAAATGACTGAATGGACAGATATTGAAATGCTCTTACAACAAGTGGGATTCCTGGCGATGCCATGGAACGTTCAAAGTTTTCACTATGCAATTAATCCACTCAGAAATTAGGGTTATGGTTTTTTATATTGGTCAACAATGAACGTAATATCTTGCACACTAGGGTTTTGCACTTTGCATCTAGCAAGTAAAAGAACTATGGTCTCTCTAGTCGTCAAGGTTAAATAGCAGACATGATAACGAAAAAATAAACTAATTGCATGGTAGAAGCGATAAGAAGGGAAACCGTGCCAACAAAGAGAGAATGCATGGGAGCTCCCTCGAACTAGGGTTCTCACGTTGTGTTTGACAGTGAAAAACAATTCACGGGGTCTCTCTTCATGAATATGGTTCGCACTCAGTATTCTAGGAGCAAATACTAATGTATGGTGCACCCAACAGCTATGGATTGGTTGCGGGAAGCGTTATATACTCGTACAAAGCCATGGGTGGTAAGAAAACAAGGTATGGGGTGCCCAACAGCTCGGGGAATGGCTCAACAGAGTTAGATACATCCAAAAAGCAAAGTAAACGATCCTTTAATGGTTACACATGCCCAACAAAGCATACTATGCGTGAGCACTTCAAAACATTAGCTAGGAAATAAAAACTCCCCCCTCACAGAGAGAGCGACTCCCAACAGTTTCATGGATGCCGAGAGGCATGGGTAAGATCGACGCTAGGTTGGTTATATAGCAAGCATAAAAGCATTGGAATGCCCTGGAGCAAGGGCATGTTTCTTAAAATACCCAAAGCCAGGAAACGATTGTTAGAATTCCCAATACATGTAACGGTAAAGTTTACTAGCTGACATGAGTAATCAACATTATCAAGGTCCTCTCTCACACAGTAATAAAATAAAATGCACCAAGTCACTCTACATCTCCTCATTATAATATATAGAGGAAAACAGATCAAGGCTAGATTTTTTTACCTAGAACTCAATTGGGAAAACGAGTCCAATGGTACTCATTATTCTTCTTTGTGCAAGTCTACAAGTTTTTACAATGCTCTCCTCTTCCTTGGCCAAAAGCCATTTGGAAATGAGTGAGTAAATAAATAGGGAGAGATAGGGGTAGGGAAAGGCCAATATCCATAGCTCTTCACTTTCCATTCCTTATCCTTCTCTCCTTTCTATTTTTGAGTTATTTTGTATTATTTTACTTTAATTTTTCTAGTTACAGCGTTATTTTCCTTATTTCAAATTAACTTACATTGTTTTACATGGTAAGGGAAGAACACCTCCTCATACCACAAGATAGTGAATAGAACCTAAGGCTTCGACTTTTCTTTATTCAATCCTAGAAATAACATATAAAGTCCATGCTAGGATACTTACACTCAAATGAAGGGGGCTATATTTCCAAAGGATTCTAGACATACAATCTTGAATTATAGGAGTAGATGTACACACGTATATCCATACCACTTTCATAAAATCTATCATGACGAGGAGGATGCTCGTGCAAATTAATCACATAGTCCCTCCTAAGGAAAAACAAATCTCAGTGTATAGCAACTCATTTCTTATATAGGGGCAACAAAGAAATGATTTCATAACATTTACACCAACAACAAATGGACTGTCTTATTCCACACATCGAAATTTTCAAAATAAGGGTGTCCATATTCATATGAATTCTTAATGAAAACAAATTTCCCCTTATACCCACATTTGAATGCACAACGATCTTATCGCGCAAGTATAAAATCATGCTTCTCTAGTAAACACCACAGAGATATTAAATTCTTTAATTATCCATCAACTAAACCCCTAATCCTCAGGTGTAAGCGTACCGTGTCAATATAAATCAAACTACGGGCTATAAATTTGTCTTCAATGAATTTTTTATGAAAAGCACACACGGGGAGCTCTTTTCATTCTTAAGACATCATTTACCCTTCCATTACATTTATGTGACAATTTTTCATACATAAATTTTCCTCCCATATAATTTACTACAACCAGTTACATTCCATAATTAAATGCAAGGATATTTGATAAAACAAGATAAACCGTGTTCAAAAATTTTGAGCATAATGAAAGCACTTATATGATGTTGAAGCAACCAACAAACTGACTAAGGGTGAGCATGTTTCCACCTAACCATAGGCTCAATTGCATTAGTGCTTTCTGCAATAGGCCACCCCCTAGCTAGACCATGCTACCACTAGGGCGAACTTGGGTGACTCTCAACAAACTTTGGCAAAATGATATATTCTCCAAAGGTATTTTTTACAGGGAAAACTACTCATAGGATCTTATGACTCCCCTGAATTCTAGATGGCCCCTCTTGCTAGCTTAACACAACAACACAAGTGTGAGTTTCCATTTCGATGCTCCACAATCCCTTAGGGATCCCCTCCTTCAGTGCTTCTAGTATGCTCAATAAGGCCTCAAATAACTATCTCAAGTTCCAAAAGAACTAGAGGTTTTCCACACAAATTCCTTGCTTGAATTTGTTGGTATTTCTTCACTAGTTCAACACAACAAAAAATGGTTCACGTCTTGTTCTTTCACAACTCCCTCCTCCTCATGTGTCTCTCAGTGTGCAAAATTTTGTCTCTCAAAACCCTTCATGTGCACCCACAAGATCATGATTTCCTCTTTCCAAGGAAGTCCTAGTTCAACCACAATTTCCCATGGGTGTAGTTTCCCCATTCCATGCATTTGTTGCTGAGACACTTCTCAGTAACCACCCCATGCTTCCATAATTATGGGAAGGCGACATTCCAACCAACTAGGTTTTTCTCAATAAATGAATTGGGCTAGATGGAAAATGAGTGAAACATTTTCATATTCAAATTTTATCAAAAATAGTCCTGACAAAGTGGCTTGGGATTATTTACAAGGTGAACCCCCAAGAACCCCTCATTATTCCCCGCTCGTGGTATCGTTGTCCCTGCAAGCGCCCGTGCCCTCAATCAACTACTTGGAATTTTTCATTAATTAAAATAAGATACACTTACACTATCTTTGATTTATCCAGTCAACTTGGCATGATAATTAAATATTCATGCCAGCATAAACGAAGCTAAACATAATTAATTACAATTTAAATAGGGGAGTCAAAATGGGGATGTTAGATTGAGAAGTCTATTTCCTAGTTTGTGCCAACACACATATTTTTGACAAAAAAAATGTATACAAGTGTAATTAACAGTCCATTGTTCAAAGATAAACCCCCCGAGAATAAAAAAAAAAAGGTTGAAACTCTTATAAGTTCATGTGTTAGAAATAAACCCTAGCATACCTCTTGAAAATGAAAGCAAATGACATTGCCAATCCAAACCCTATCTAACCCAGGCTAGATTAATAAGGCCACACCCATGATTCCACATTTCAACCTAGAATCAAAGTTGGAGTAAGAAAGCACACTCATAAGCCAAACCTCCATATCAATTTTTCTTTTTCTTAGTATAATAATTAAAGGAATAGAACCTAAAAATATTTTCCATCTTGAACTTTTTTGAATGTCAACCTTACCTGGGAAAATTAGAAAGCCATGTTGAGTTGTTTATGTCATTGAGTAAAGCCCACTCAATCCTAGCTCACTTTTGAAGCCATTGGAACCCTTAAACATTGATGCTAGGATCAAGAGGAAGGCATGTGCATCCAGGGGAATTTAGCCCAGCATACCCTTAATAAAGCCAAGCTTGAACCCTCATCCAGGAAACTCGTAGGATGGAGAAGGATGGTCGTATTCCTTTAGCTTCCTTCATCCTTGTAATATCCATAAATAACCAAGAAAGGTGAGCAACTTTGTTCATTCCATTGACAAATACACATATGCATAGATAGAGAAGAAGCAACAAATATAGAAGGAGGTGTTGTCTTTTGACTCTAAACTATGTTCCAAAAAAAATATGTAAAAACTCCCAATTTGGAGGCACAATGTTTAGGAAATGCAAGTCCTACAATAGGCCAGGCAAGCTCTAGTGATAATATACACAATAAAACGATTAGAATATGCATTGAAATTCCCATTCCCATCGCTCTGCAAAAACCAACCAACAATGAGTAAGGGGCACACAACCTGCATTTAGAGAATGCATTGAACAATACCCGGAATTAGAAGTAAACTTCATTATCAAATTTTCCTGCCACATTGGTAGAAATTAGACCTACAAAAGAATTTATTAAAGAAGCTACATCGTCTAACAATTTTCCTTCATTACATTTTGTCAAAAACACAACAAACAACTTCTAAAATTACCTTAAAGGCTCTGCAACCACCAAAATAAGTGCTACATGTGGTTCTTCAACATGAGATTCTTCAACATGAGCGGGTCAAAGAGAAGATGACTAGAGTAATGAACAATTAATAGAGCAATGAACCAAGAATAAGAAATTAACATCGGGTAGGGAGAACACTTAACACCACCTATAGAATACAATTAACACATTTAGCATTCACTAGCGGGAGCAATTAACACACCTTACATACATCTGTACATCCATCGTCCACCATTACCCGTGCTCTACTTCACAAGTGGACATAGGGCGACACAACCGTGATCTGCCATCACATCTATGTTATATATCCCAAAACCTTACAAAAACTATGGAAAAATAAAGACTTTTACATAAATAAATCTAAATTTTTCCTGATTAATATATATGAAAAAACATTTTAATATTTTAAAAATTAATGTTATGTACATTTTTATTGAGATTGTCATAAAATATACCCTCTAAAAATTAGTCAACAAGGAAGATAAACTATCTTCTTAAAATTGTAATTATTAAATAATTTATGAAAATGCTATTAAAACATCAAAAGTGTAGAATGCAAGAAGGGTATCTTTGTCACCCATAAAAAGGTTAATTATGTATCATGGCCCAAAAATGTTAATTATGTACTATAGCCATTTTGGGATGGTAAAGTCTACGAAGGTATACATACCCTACTCCTCTGGATTTGAACCTATGACCTCTTAAAAGGAAATACATGTTCTTAACCATTAGGCCCACTCAAGCTATATATTAATAGATATTAAAATAAATTTATTTTAATGATTATTAATTAATTTTTTACACCTAAAAACTTAAATGAAAGCAATTTAAGCAATTGAATTGCCCCCAACAAACACCACAGAGATATTAAATTCTTTAATTATCCATGAACTAAACCCCTAGTCCTTAGGGGTAAATGTACCATGTCAATATAAATCAAATTATGGGCTATAAATTTGTCTTCAATGAAAGTTTTTATGAAAAACACACATAGGGAGCTCTTTTCATTCTTAAGACATCATTTACCCTTCCATTACAATCCGGTGAAAATTTTTCATACAAAATTTTTCCTCCCATATAATTTACTACAACCAGTTACAACCCATAACTAAATGAAAGGATATTTGATAAAACAAATAAGATAAATCGTGTTCAAAAATTTTGAGCATAATGAAAGCACTTATATGATGTTGAAGCAACCAACAAATTTACTAAGGGTGAGCATGTTTCCACCCAACCATAGGCTCAATTGCACTAGTGCTTTCTGCAATAGGCCACCCCCTAGTTAGACCATGCTACCACTAGGGTGAACTTGGGTGAATCTCAACAAACTTTGGCAAAATGATATACTCTCCAAAGGTATTTTTCACAGGGAAAACTTCTCATAGGATTTTATGACTCCCTTGAATTCTAGATGGCCCCTCTTGCTAGCTTAACACAACAACACAAGTGTGAGTTTCCATTTTGATGCTTCACAATCCCTTCGGATCCCCTCCTTCAGTGCTTCTAGTGTGCTCAATAAGGCCTCAAATAACTATCTCAAGTTCCAAAAGAACTAGAGGTTTCCCACACAAATTCCTTGCTTGAATTTGTTGGTATTTCTTCACTAGTTCAACACAACAAAAAATGGTTCACGTCTTGTTCTTTCTCAACTCCCTCCTCCTCGTGTGTCTCTCAATGTGAAAAATTTTATCTCTCAAAACCCTTCATGTGCACCCACAAGATCATGATTTCCTCTTTCCAAGGAAGTCCTAGTTGAACCACAATTTCCCATGGGCGTAGTTTCCCCATTCCATGCATTTGTTGTTGAGACACTTCTCAATAACCACCCCATGCTTCCATAATTATGGGAAGGAGACATTCCAACCAACTAGGTTTTCCTCAATAAATGAATTGGGCTAGATGGAAAATGAGTGAAACAATTTCATATTCAAATTTTATCAAAAATAGTCCTGACAAAGTGGCTTGGGATTATTTACAAGGTGAACCCCCAAGAACCCCTCATTATTCCCCGCTCTTGGTATCATTGTCCCTGTAGGCGCTCGTTCCCTCAATCAACTGCTTAGAATTTTTCATTAATTAAAATAAGATACAGATACGCCATCTTTGATTTATCCAGTCAACTTGGCATGATAATTAAATATTCATGCCAACATAAACGAAGCTAAACATAATTAATTACAATTTAAATAGGGGATTCAAAATGGGGATGTTAGATTGAGAAGTCTATTTCCTAGTTTGTGCTGACACACATATTTTTGACAAAAAAATGTATACAAGTGTAATTAACAATCCATTGTTCAAAGATAAACCCCCCGAGAATAAAAAAAAAAAAGGTTGAAACTCTTATAAGTTCATGTGTTAGAAATAAACCCTAGCATACCTCTTGAAAATGAAAGCAAATGGCATTGCCAATCCAAACCCTATCTAACCCGGGCTAGATTAATAAGGCCACGCCCATGATTCGACATTTCAACCTAGAATCAAAATTGGAGTAAGAAAGCACACTCATAAGCCAAACCTCCATATCAATTTTTCTTTTTCTTAGTATAATAATTAAAGGAATAGAACCTAAAAATATTTTCCATCTTAAACTTTTTTGAATGTCAACCTTACCTAGGAAAATTAGAAAGCCCTGTTAAATTGTTTATGTCATTGAGTAGAGCCCACTCAATCCTAGCTCACTTTTGAAGCCATTGGAACCCTTAAACATTGGTGGTAGGATCAAGAGGAAGGCATGTGCATCCAGGGGAGTTTAGCTCAGCATACCCTTAATAGAGCCAAGCTTGAACCCTCATCCAGGAAACTCGTAGGATGGAGAAGGATGGTCGTATTCCTTTAGCTTCCTTCATCCTTGTAATATCCATAAATAACCAAGAAAGGTGAGCAACTTTGTTCATTCCATTGACAAATACACATATGCATAGATAGAGAAGAAGCAACAAATATAGAAGGAGGTGTTGTCTTTTGGCTCTAAACTATGTTCCAAATTTTTTTTGGAAAAACTCCCAATTTGGAGGCACAATGTTTAGGAAATGCAAGTCCTACAATAAGCCAGGCAAGCTCTAGTGATAATATACGCAACAAAACGATTAGAATATGCATTGAAATTCCCATTCCCATCGCTCTACAAAAACCAACCAGTAAGGGGCACACAACCTACATTTAAAGAATGCATTGAACAATACCCATGTAGCGATGAGATTAGAAGTAAACTTCAATATCAAATTTTCCTGCCACATTGGTAGAAATTAGACCTACAAGAGAATTTCTTAAAGAAGCTACATCGTCTAACAATTTTCCTTCATTACATTTTGTCAAAAACACAACAAACAACTTCTAAATTTACCTTAAAGGCTCTGCAACCACCAAGATAAGTGCTACATGTGGTTCTTCAACATGAGCGGGTCAAAGAGAAGATGACTAGAGTAATGAACAATTAATAGAGCAATGAACCAAGAATAAGAAATTAATATCGGCTAGGGAGAACACTTAACACCACCTATAGAATACATTTAACACATTTACCATTCACTAGCGGGAGCAATTAACACACCTTACATACATCTGTACATCCATCGTCCACCATTACCCGTGCTCTACTTCACAAGTGGGCATAGGGCGACACAACCGTGATGTGCCATCACATCTATGTTATATATCCCAAAACCTTACAAAAACTATGGAAAAATAAAGAATTTTACATAAATAAATCTAAATTTTTCCTGATTAATATATATGAAATTTTTTTTAATATTTTAAAAATTAATGTTATGTACATTTTTATTAAGATTGTCATAAAATACACCCTCTAAAAATTAGTCAACAAGGAAGAGAAACTATCTTCTTAAAATTGTAATTATTAAATAATTTATGAAAATGCTATTAAAACATCAAAAGATGAAAGAAGGGTAGCTTTGCCACCCATAAAAAGGTTAATTATGTACCATGGCCCAAAAATGTTAATTATGTACCATAGCCATTTTGGGATGGCCAGGTCACTTTTGCAATGACATGAATATGGAGAGCATCGATATAACATAAAATAAAAATAATGAAATTACAATTTCATTATTGATTTACATTACATAAAATTTATCTTTCGATTTACTTCACATTATCTTGTAAGTTAATTAGATTACGAATTATTTCTATCATATTTTATTATATATTATTAAAATTATTTCTATCATATTTTATTATATATTATTAATATAGAAATTAAAATAAATATAAATAACATATAATTTAAAAATAATAATTAGTTAATTATATATTGTTAATGAGGAAATTAAAAAACACATAAATAATATGTGATCTATAAAAAAAAATGCTATCTTATTTATAACATCATAAGGTGATAAATATAAATATGAAATGACAAAAATTAATATAAATTTATTTTAATGATTATTGATTAATTTTTTACGCTTAAAAACTTAAAATAATAACATTTTATTAAATTTGTATAAAAAATATTTCTAATTAATTATTTTACATGTTAAAAATGTAAATAATTATATAACCTTTTAGTTGAATTTAAAATAATGCTTCAAATTTGATTTGATTAAAGTGCCCATAATGTCAAATATACGCATCAACCAGGAAAAGTAACATGAAAACTTGCCACGATATATATTTTTTTCAGTTGAAATTAGGATTAACACTTTAAATTGGATTTGATTACCATTGACATAATGCCATTTGAACCAGTCCAACCAGGAAAGGTGGCTTCAATACACAGGCCTCATCAAACCAGAGAAACCAATCCAACCCGGAATGTGGCGTCAGTACACAAAAATCCTCCGGGAGATTTTACCTTGTACGTCCATATCATTACGTTTCTGAAGGCATCACTGACGAACATAAAATCTAA
>ML797143.1:316834-331136 GCA_009831015.1 Picea engelmannii
TATATATATATATTGCATTTTCTTTCCCTTTAGCAATGCTTTGTCCTCAAAGCATATTTATGGAAGGCTTCACATCTTTGCTCTTGATTGTAACGCATTCATGTGATCATTTGTTCTCGATGTTATCATAGTAGATGATACAAGATGATATGAACTTCTAAGTGCTGGAAAAAACTAACGAACTATAAAAGGATCTAACCATCCCAATTCGATCCTTTGTGGAATATTGTGCTTATAGGATTGCCAAGATAAATTGTTATTATGAGACTCAATTGCATTGACATCAATATTCTTCAGAAGAGAATTCAATTGTTTCCATTCTGAGTGATTTTGACATTTTGACTGGTTAAGGAACTTGCTCTTGTGATTAGGATGTCGATAAAGTGTCTTTGTAGCATGACTTCCTCTTATTGTACTTGTAGTGTTTTCTCGATTTGCTTTTGATATTTTATTTTCTTCATGCACTGATGTTGCTTTGTTGATCGCTAGATCTACACTTGGAATTTCGATTGTTTTTACTCCAACATCCAAAAATGTCCTTAATTCAATTGACTTTGCACCTTATTGAGCTGTGACATGGATTGCATCTATATTTTTTCCTTTCTCCACAACTTGGTTTTCCACATCTAAAGAATTTGATGTTTCCTTCTCGATAACTTGTTCTAACTTATTTTCCAGTGACTTCTTATCACTCTTAAGCTTCTTGATTTGTGTAGGTAGGTTTTGATTATGATTCTTTAAGACTGTAAGTTCTTCGTTTTCTACCTTGTCAACTTTTTTCATTTCTTGATTCTCTGCTTTCTTCTCTTCAAGTCCTCTGATTTGTTCTAGCAACCTTTGATTAAGGTTCTTTAAGCGTGAATTTTCTTCCTCTTTTTTTCTAATAATTTTTTTTGGAGATCTTGAATATCTTGTTCCAACTTCTGAATGCATTGTTTTGTATCCTTTGACTTCTTGATCTGTGCAAGTAGGATTTTACTATGATATTTTAAACGAGAAATTTCTTCATGTAACAATTTGAGAAAATCACATTTTGATTTTACATTTTGATTTTTGAATGATTGTAGACATGCAAATTCCTTTGCACAAAAATGACATTTTGCCAAAAAAAAATATAATTTTGTGCGGAATCCATAATTCCAACTTCGTATTAAATAATTGGTTGGTATATTAACACAAAGGTTCCACAAAAAATGATGAAAATGATGCATTGTGGTGACTCCTTCAATAGCTTTCTTGATATACCACAATATTTCACTTCAACTTAAGTATTATTTTTATAATATCCTTTTTTTTAACTTATATAGAAGAGTTTATAATTGACCATTTTAATTCATTGGTCATTAAGTATTTTTAGACTTTTTAATTACCTTTTATATTCCTTTTTTTAATATAACCCTTTATAAAATTAATGATGAAATTTTATATTCCTTTCTTGATTTTTCCAAATAACCTAAAGCTAATACACTTTTTAACTTTTTAAATACTTTATTTATTCCTTTCTTTAATATAACTCTTTATACAATTAAATTAATGATGGACTTTTATATTCTTTCTTGATTGTCTTTATATATAGTACACCCCTTAAAAAAAAATACGTTTTAATATATATTTTATTTCTTTGTCTTTTTTATGTGGGTATCTCTAAAACTCTACAATATTAAAACTCTAGAATATTAACAAGTTTGAGCACCATACACAATACCTGTAGATTTAAATAACAAAGTAATATGAAATTTAAATTTAAAGAGTTTGCAGTGGCGTTGTTTAAACATTAGATTTTTTGAATTTTTTCATTGGATTTTGGTGAAATAAATCTTGGTGAAATTTTCATTTTCTATTGTTTAAATTGAGTTTTTGAATGCATAAATAGATTGAACACTATGAAAAAACCTCAGAGCACTCGAATTATATAGACTCAATCATTCAAATATAAAATTTAACAAATTTTTATTAGATTTTAATAAAAATTGATCGAAAAATATACCCATAAAAACTCTAAAAAATCAAATATTTAAACTAAACAGTTTGCAATACTGTATGTTTTACTCCAATACAACGCGTGTTTCATGGATTCCATAAATCAACTTATAACTGTTAACTGTTTGATGGATTCGAGAAATCAACTTAACACTATTAGCTATATAGTGTTCATACTAATTGCGAGGCTTATTATTACAGTGACATCTCCTCTCGGAATTTGATGTGTATGCTAGTATATTTGTCTCCTCCACCAGATTTTTCGTTATCGGGGGCGTGGCACTGGGCCTGCCCATCTATTGGAAAAGAATGGTCGATGTGCCTAATATAAACAATTGATATCTATCATATGCACTCTCAAATATGAATAAGAAAAAAACATTACCATGGTAAAGAAGTTCACATGAAAGGTCCCAATGCTCTCTGGTCCATACCTAAACCACTCGAGGCCTGTAAAATTCCTGATGAGGCCTAGCTCATGCAACGTAAAGGCTTTCTTTTTAGCTTCTAGAAATGAGATTTCAGCTTGCTTAAGGATGTCTTCTTCCTTTTTAACAAATTTGCTCTTCTCAGGACATTTTCTCTGGTCGATTTAACATTTCTGAGAAGCGAAGCGCAAGCCTCCTCAAATATGATCAGGAAAACGGCCTTGTGAAGATGGCGACGACGGCTAGGGTCGATGGCAGCCTGCATGCTTCAACTGCACAGCTCCTACCCAGGATTACGACTCAGCCCCCGTGATTTCCAACCAGCTGCTGTCATGTGCGTCGACCTCTTGGCTTTCTCATGCTCGCAAATATGTGGCAGCTGTGGCAAGAGTAAACCCTAGCCGCCGCCCTCTGCCGCTGGAGCTCGATCTGAGATGATCCATTTGTCGTGACTATTACACACCGTGCTCTGTACTACAAATATTATATACTTCTTTATTTTTCAAATTATCTCATAACAAAACTTCACCACTAGCCAATGTTTTACTATCATATTCTTAATCACATATACATATATAACTAGCACAGCCACTCAAAACCATTAACTAGCACAGTCACTCAAAACCATTGCTGATGAATGTTGAAAGGCATGGACAGAAAATGAAACGCAATGAAACGTGCAATTAGAAAATGAGCGTCTACATCCAACACAGTCAACTTGTTAAATCCAAAGTTTAATCATTTAAACGTGGCAATCATATAGTGCTACAATAATTTCTTAATATGATTAGGTAAATGAAACAGGTTAATGGATGTATTCAAAAATACAAAAAAATTATGAAGAGAAAATCACATTCATTGATTTGGGAGGAAACTCTTTCATCCACCCCTCCTTGATTTGATTTGATGATTAAAAACGTACACATAAAAAGAAACAATAAGTGCCATGCAGAGAACTAAGACTCCAAAGCGGGAACGGAATTGAAACTGGTCACCAAAAACTATGAATGATTGACAGATAATAACAAAATTGGGCGGAGCATACGAGCCGCAAATATTTTCTGCATAGAAGGCAATACAAAAGATAGGGATGGTGGCTATACAGTAGATGGGAAATTACGAATGTACTACGATTGGATATATAGACGGCAATTTCTTTCAATTTTTTATGTTTCGAAGATGTGATTAATTGAATGTATGGACTCTTAATTCATTTGTATGGTGGTTGTGGAACATAATTTCTGCTTCTTCAAGGTATTGCTGTGCTTCTCTTTAGTGCTATTTTTCCCCGACTTCTCTTATGAATTTGTAGCAGAATAATGTTTCTTTGATAAATTGGTATATTTTATATTTCTTCAATTTGAAGAAGAGTAAATTTTCAAAGAGTAAATTTGAGGGAAATTCAGATTTCCCATGGCATTAACTGGTTATATTTTTGGATTTTTTTTGTTTCCGTTCATTGAATTTTTCTGTAGATTAGTTTTTTTCATTGTCAATTTTGAATTGTAAATGAGTAAGGGTTATTTTTTTTAGTCAAAAACTTTAGCTCAAAAAAATTCTGATTGATAATATGTGGTCAGTGGTTGAGATTAGAAAAACTAAGCTATGATACCAAATGTGATGAACCTATCCAATTCAAATCACAAATGTCCAAAACATTTGGAATATAAAAAAATCTATTTAAAATAAAATAATATATATTAAATAAATGTATGAGAATGAGTGTAGGAACTATTACAAATGAAGGCCCCATATATATACATAAGTAGGGTGCCTTTTTCACTAAAAGACAATTGCTTTTATTAAAGGTGTCTTCATAAATTATTAATTATATATATATATATATATATATATATATATATATATATATATATATATATATATTATTGTGTGTGTGTTTATTATAGTTTTTTCTTTCTCGCATGTTGGTTTTATAGCCTAATTATGGTACAAACATATGTGCATCAAATGAGTGTAGGAACTATTACAAATGAGGGCCCATATATATACATAAGCGGGGGTGCCTTTTTCACTAAAAGACAATTGTTTTTATTAAATGTGTTTTCATAAATTATTAATTATTGTTATTATTTATTAGCATTATATATATATATATATAGTGTGTGTGTGTGTTTATTATAGTTTTCTCATTCTCGCATGTTGGTTTTATAGCCTAATTATGATACAAACATATGTGCATCAAATCATATTTTTGTTATGAATTTAACAATGATTTCAAATGACCTTTCATTTCATGTGAACTCTGACTCTATGATTGATGGCGTCTATGCCCTGAGATTCTGCAATATTTTTAGAGGCCTAAAAGAGGAATTTCTATAGTTTTTTTGGCATTTATTATTATTGGGAATGACTCTACATTGTCCACTTTGACACAATTAATTATAATTTTTTTTAATATTTCATGATGATCAATATCAAAGTTATATTTCATGTTTTTTCAGCTCTTGTTGAATACAGAGTGTGAATTTTACTATGTTTTTTTTGTTAGGAGAGGTAAGTTAAGTTATTTACATATGCACACATATGTGTGGAGATAAGAATTAGTAACAAATTATGAGATAAATTGTTCCAAATGGACTCAATAATTGGCTTATCAAAATATAACTTTTTGATGTAAAATTTGTTAACAAGGAGGACGTTTGCAAGGTTCATGTCCTCGAACATATGTTTAATCTAAAAGGAAAAAATGAAATAAACCAAAACCCAAAGAATGGACATAAGATGTGTCACAACTATTAGATGATGAAAAGGAATAGAATGTAGAAAATCAATAGACACAAGTCTCAAAGAAGGATACCATGGGTTTCCCAATAGTGTAGGTTATGGAATCAGATCCTCCTTAGGTGGCTAGAGAAGAAGACAAGAATATTGGACTTCCCCTAGATGGTGGTAGTTGCAGATGAAGACCCATTAGGGGAAATGAAATGATTTCATGAATTTGACCACTTCGATTCCAATAAGGAGTTGATACAACATCCAAATCCTTGATATTCACTTTCTAAACTATGGTTAGTCCTCATGGAACCTTCTCTAGCTAGGGGGGTGGATAGAGGTTAAAAATATGAAAGAGAGAAAATATTAGATTGATGATTATTTTACTCTTTATTTCTTGACTCTCTTTGTTTTAGCGTTCATGGTCTATATCATAAGTAACTGAGTGCTTTCATGCCTCTTGTATTTGAATTTTTTTTATATGAATGCTCTCATATGATTTTGCAATGTAATTGACATCTACATATTGCAATTTTTTTCATATGAATAGAATATATAATCTTTTTAAGGAATAAGTTTGTTTCTTTAAAAAAAAATTGGCATATTTGTTTCTCGTGAGATGGAGTTTCTTTGCTGGAAGGTAATTGATTAACATCTATCATGATCATTAACATTAAACAATTAGCTTGACTAGTCAGCCCTCCTAAAAAAATTATAAAGATATATACCTTTTAATATGTGGTTATTTCTAAATATTTAGTTAAATATATCATTCAAATTTCTATGTATTATAAAACTTATATATGTCCTCCGGATGGGGTGTTAGTGCACAACACCTAGCCATTGGAGGAGTTGGCATCTGCCACCTCTCCGTGGGACATGTGATCGGCACATGCCAGCCCCTCCTGCATTTACTCACAACGTCCCTCGACATTCATTCATCCTTATGACTCCATCCACCCTCCACTATTGCAGTACGTCCCCCATTGGCCATTCATTTCGTAAATGGAGAAAGTCAACTTATCAGTACCTCTGTGTGTGTGGGCATTTAGTACGCAGGTGTCATCTTATGTTGATGACTCTCCTCAGTGTATGCCATTCTTGTTCCTCCCCCTTGGTAGCTCCTGCTCTAAGGCGCTATCCCTAGTTCCCTTGGCCAATTTTTTGTTCTTGTCTTCGACATTATTGTTGAATTTTCAATGAGCTATGGCTCATGCATTTTATTTAAATTTTCCGTTTAACTTTTACTTGAACCATAACTACTGCAACAAACCAAGATCACAAGAAGAATAACCATGCACAAGAACACAAGAAGTATCCTGGGAAACCCTTCTCAACAAGGGAAGAAAACTCAACCAATCTTTTGTTATATTCCTCAAGAGAAATACCTCCCACACCATCACCAAACCTAGCACACATGAGGGTGATGTAATTCTCCTAATTCCAGACCACAAATTCTGAAATCATGAGATGACACAATGATAAGTGTGTTTCCTCAATGGGGATTCACCTTTATTTATATAAGAATTACCACATCAAATGATGTGTTATTGGCACAATAGGGCCGACCTCAATAACTCAAAATATAACTAATAATTACCATATTAATTATCCTTTACATTATGGTGGGGCCAATCTGTACCCTTTACATTACAAATAAGGTTACTTGTAATTCTAACTCTTGGACAATATAGCAATGGATCTCATACACCCACTAGTGCTCAACCACTAGGGGTATATCCATCCGTGCTCAGCCACGGGGATATCCACATCTCTATCTCACTGCGTCTCATAGGAGAACCACACTCACTAATGCTCAACCACTAGGATCACGTTCACCTGTGCTCAGCCACAGAAACATCCAACTCAACAAATATCTTTCTTACTACGTTACACAGGAGAATCATCTAGAGTATCACATCATCTCAACTCTTTGCACATGGGAGGTTAATACTTCGTTTCATCTCTGTCTCAGAATGATGCACTCAAATTATGGGATTTTTCACACGTTCACCTGTGCTCAGCCACAGGCATGTCTAAATCAACATATATTCTTTCTCACTATGTTACATAGGATAATCATCTAGAGTATCATATCAATTCTCTGCACAAAGGAGAACAATAATCCCATCACATGGGATCCTTCACCCCTCACAGGGGTACACAACATTCCATCTCCATCTAAGAGAGGAACCACACACCCAACTCATGGGAACACACAAATCATGGGCTTCCTCACCCCACACATGGGTACACAACGTTCATTCTCTGTCTCAGAGAGGAACCACACACCCATCTCATGGGCACATCTAACTCATGGGATTTCTCTCAGGCCGACTTACTCAATCTGTGTTCTGGAGGATGTCTCACGCAACTGTAATCATCAATACTCCCTCTCAGATAGGGAGGCATTCTCCATCATGACAAATCTCGCACGAAAGTACTCAAAATTCGTCTTGGTTGTAGTCATCAACACTCCCTCTCAGCTAGAGAGGTATTCTCCACCAAGCCAATTTGTTGAAGATATTTGCAATCTTCTCATGTGTAGGAAGGTACTGAACGTGTACTGCTTTCCTCTGCATCATGTCTCTGATATAATGATATTTTATCTCAAATTTTTTCGATCTATCATTGAACATAGGGTTCTCAAAGAGATTCACACAACTCTGGTTATAATCATGGAATCCATTTCATGATCAAATAAATATGTCAGAAGCTTGCAAAGCCACACTCCTTCACACACTCATTGCTATATACTCTTCTTTTTTGGTACTCAAGGCCATGGAGCTTTTTTTCCCGCTGCACTAAGAAACCATGGCAAACTCCAAGGTAAAAAAACAACCAGATGTGCTCTTCCGGTCCACTGTACTCTTTTCTAAATATATATCGACATATCCCTGCAAACTCAAGTTCACACTGGAGGCATATCTCAGGCCATATCCAATTGTTCCTCGTATATATCTCAATACATGCTTTGCTGCTATCCAATGAGTCTGTGTCGACTGACTTATGAATTGAATAAGAACATTCATTGCATAGCATATATCAGGTCTGGTGTTAACCAAATACATCAATGATCCAATCAGCTTTCGGTACACATGTGGATCAATATCGTCTGAATCAACATCATTTATTTTTCATCAAATCCATCACCATCGGTGTAGAAATGGATTTGCATTCTGTCATACTGAACTTGTTTAATATACCCACTGTATATTTTCCTTGACTTAGGAAAAGTCTCATTGGTCCTCTGTCATACTTCTTGTCCTGAGAAGTAGTGCATCATACCCATATCCTTCATCTCGAAATCGTAATTTGAGGCTTGCTTGTATCCAACAACACAACTTCCTGAATACGTCCTCAAAATCAGGCTTTCATCACCAACAATCTAATAGTATAGGTTTGGATCAACAAAACTCTTGTTGAAACCCAAACTCATCAAGAATCCATCTATTTGATGTAATTTCCAACTCATGGATGGTAGTACAGATGGAAGTGCATCGGGCTACTTGATCAAAATGTCTCATCATAGTTCACTCCCTCTGCTTTTGAGAATCCTCTAACTACAAGTCTCATTTTTATTTCTCAACACTTCCATTAGCTGCATGTCTTTCTACCTCTTACAGAGTTTGTCAAGATCAGATAGGCCTTTAATGGCCTACCGCAAAGTCCCTGGGAATATCAACTGGAACAACTGGATCAATTGTATCAATGGCTATCTCCCTCTGGACCGTTGAAGAGGAAGAAGGTATTGTCTCTCTTTCTCAATTAGTTTGACTCCTTCTGAGTCAAATGACTCCCTCTAAAGTCTAAAGGATAAGCATTTTCCTTTGTTTTTAACCTGCCCGGAATAAGAAAACAAATTAAAGGAAACAAGACAAGAATATCTCGTAGAGGAGATTCATGAGTACATCTCTAGAATCAAAACATTTTAAAGATTGTTGTCACAACTAAAACACCTACTTGTAATGTAGCAACATTAGGAATGTAGGTTATAGGCATGATAATTTAAAACAATCAAATATGGAGTATTCACTTCCAGTCTATTGCTCCTTTGGATGCATTGAGATTCTTTTGGATCCATGATTTCACCAAGGGTTTTTTCCTCATGCAAGTACCCTTATGAAAATGATGCCAACAATATATACAAGTGCATACCTGAGAGTGTACACCAATAGAGATTTTGCTTGTTTGTTAATGTCATGATGAGCAATGACATTCCTTGACTTCTCTTGGGGTGGCTAATGTTGCTTTCTTTGCACATTACTGGCTCTCACATCAACTGTCTTCAAGCTTTCATTATTTGGATAGTACTTTATGTTTGATAATTTTGCAATTGTGTCATCTATCACATCATCTTCATAGCTCACCAAAATTATCACCTAGCCTTGTAACTTCACCTCTCACTTTGGAGAACACATGTTGTTTCCACAAGGATGAGCATATTGCCATTTCCTCATAGCACCTTATCATATCAAAAAGATTCTTGATCTCTTGTCACTGTGAAGATTCATTAAAACTACAAATGAGGGGACTCCATGCACCGTTATGTAGAGATGAGAACATAACAACAATTGACTAAATAGGGGCATTTACATTTATAGGTCTTGCGGCTCCAAACATCTCAGTTGGAAAATTGGTTTGTTGCTGAGCTCATCAGTGTGGTTTGAGACATGATAAACAATTACATAGAACTTTTGAGAAGGTTCCCCAAAAGCACAACTTGTGTGCATTTGACATACAAAAAAAAGGCTCAACCTTTACATCAGACTTCATGATTATTGATTGTATGAATTCTTATAATAACAATTAAGTATATCTCCTAACATTTTTAAAAGCCCGCCAACTTCAAAATTCTGTAATGCCATTTGAGTATGGCACAAGGAGCTTGAGATCTGTAGTCTACAAATTTGAAGTATGCTTACTAAACAAAGCTAATGGCCCTCCAATTCTACTATTTTCTACAACAAGAACGGTCCTAACAACCTTCACTTTACTGCCCATAAAAACTTAGTTACTTAGTTTTTCTCCCAGCCTTGGCCTGATCCTCCACCTCCTATAGGTATGTTGTTTAGGGTACCTGTCGTAGGGTTTCTTCTAGATGTGGAAGCCTTACATTTCACCTCAAAAAAATTTGGATGCTACCTCAATTGTTCGATGCCACATGTATGTAATTTTAGGCTGAATGCTACCTCAGTTTTTGTGTTGCAACAACCTTAATTTTCACCTTAGAAAGGGTCTGACTCTTCTTCATTAAGTGTTTGGTGTTAGGGTATTTTTGAGATAGCTTTAGAGGGGCCTCTCCCTTGCTGCAGTCTCCTCTTAGGGTCTTCAATAGGGCTCTTCCTTGCTGCAGTCTCCTCTTAGGGTCTTCAAAAAGGCTCTCCCTTGCTGCGGTCTCCTCTTAGGGTCTCCTCTTAGGTCCAGCCTCAACATTTACCACATAAATAAGGAAAGGTACGCCTTATTGTCTTTATTCCAACAATAAGGTATCCTTCCATGGCTTCCTTCCTTTTTTATTGTGCACATGATCATCTTCAAGCCTTCTCTAATACCATGTTGAATTTTCAATGAGTTATGGCTCGTGCATTTTCTTTAAATTTTCTATTTAAATTTTACTTGAACCATAAGTAATGCAGCAAACCAAGATCACAAGAAGAATAACCATGCACAAGAACACAAGAAGTATCCTGGGAAAGCCTTCTCAACAAGGGAAGAAACCCAACCAATATTTTGCTATATTCCTCAAGAGAAAAACCTCCCACGCCATCACCAAACCTAGCACACAAGAGGGTGTTGTAATTCTCATAATTTCATACCACAACTTCTGAAATCATGAGATGACACAATGATAAGTGTGTTTCCTCAATGGGGATTCACCTTTATTTATATAATACTTACCACATCAAATGATGTGTCTATTGGCACAATAGGGCCGATCTCAATAAATCAAAATATAATTAATAATTACCATATTAATTATCTTTTACATTAATTATATTTTACATTAATTATCCTTTGCATTATGGTGGGGGGGGGGGCTATACCCTTTACAATACAAATAGGGTTATAGGTAAGTCTGACTCTTGGACAATATAGCAAGGGATCTCATACACCCACTAGTGCTCAGCCACTAGGGGCACATCCATATGTGCTCAACCACAAGGATGTCCACATATCTATCTCACTATGTCTCACAAGAGAACCACACTCACTAGTGCTCAACCACTAGGATCACGTTCACCTATGCTTAGCCACAGGCATGTCTAACTCAGTAGATATCTTTCTCATTGCGTTACATAGGAGAATCATTTGGAGTATCACATCATCTCAAATCTCTGCACAGAGGAGTCTAATAGATCGTTTCATCTATGTCTCGGAACGATGCACACAACTTATTGGATTTTCCACACGTTCACATGTGCTTAGCCACATGCACATCCAACTCAACGGATCTTCTTTCTCATTGTGTTACACAGGAGAATCATCTGGAGTATCATCTCAACTCTCTACACAGAGGATAACAGTAAACCCATCGCATGGGATCCTTCTTCCCTCATAGGGGTACATAACATTCCATCTTCATCTCAGAGAGGAACCACACACCCAACTCATGGGATTCCTCACCCCACACAGAGGCACACAACGTTCCTTCTCCATCTCAGAGAGGAACCACACACCCAACTCATGGGCACACCTAACTCATGGGATTTCTCTCAAGATGACTTACTCAGTCTGCGTCGTGAAGGATGTCTCACGTAGTTGTAATCATCAACAACTATCCTTGGTCAATTCTTTGTTCTCACAGGATATGCCTCGACAGAGAGGAAATCCCAAAAGGGGGGCTCTTTGGTATTGAAGCAGAGCAACCATGTCTCATCGCTTTTTCGTTCTTGCACCACTACCTGATTCCTCACCCTTGGCATTTTATCACCCCCCCCTGGAACATCCAAGCCTTCTGCTGATGTCTTCACCCTGGGAATGTAAGTTCGAATGGTTTGACCTGCAAGGGAATTTACTGGGATTTGCACCCGGTCCAATTTCAGACATTGCTTCACCTTCACAACCTGAAATGGTGCAACCATCTCCACTCACCTTGCCACCTTCCACCCACTTCTCTCTCGTGCCTTCTTCCTCCCTTTCCGCTCCTACACCACCACCTTCACCCCACGGCTCACCACCACCTTATTTTCCTGGGCCATTATTGGAATACCTCCACATTCAACTAGAGGAATTCACTATCAAGGAGGAGTCTCCTTTTCCAAAGCCTCACTTCTACTTGGAGGGTGTGTCGAGTGCCTCATGCTCATCTTCTTCTTTCTCTAGGTACCGAGACTCAGTCTCGATTCTCCAGGACCTGGTATTCTCTATTCGTCAAGACATTGACGATCTTCGCTTTCGCATGGAGTACCTTGGCCGACACGTAGAGCAATTGGAAACTATGTTGACGTTCATGCTTCGACCCATGCAAGCATAGGACGTGGACTCCATTGCACCAGGGAACACTATTCTAGCTCTGCCACCACAAATGGAGAATGCAGACAATGTGGCCTTCACTCAGGATGTGGGAAATCGATCCAGGGAGGATTATACTAGCAGTGCACACCACATACCATGACAGTCGGAGAATGACCAGGTGTATGCATGCATGTCTTTCTATTTCCAACACCATTAGTTTTTATGTTGGTCAAAGGACAACTATTTTTTAGACTTTTGTTAATTATCTACCCTTATGGACAGTCGAATCGGTTTCCCTATAGGGCAATTCAGACATGAATGTTTAAGATTTCTTCGACATGTTAGGACCTAGGTTGAGCTGAATTGGTTTCCCTTTGGGGCAATCATGGACACCACTACACCAGGGAGCACTATTCTGGCTCTTCCACCACAAATGGACAATGCATGCAACATGGCCTTCACTCAGGACATGGGAAAGCGAGTCGGGGAAGATGATACTAGCAGTGAGCACCAAAGACCATGAAAGTTGGAGAATGACCAGGGGTATGCATGCATGTCTTTCTATTTCCGACATCATTAGTTTTTATGTTGGTTAGAGGACAACTATTTTTTAGACTTTTGTTAATTATCTACCCTTATGGACAGTCGAATCGGTTTTCGTATGGGGCAATTTAGACATGAATGTTTAAGCTTTCTTCGGCATGTTAGGGCCTGGGTTGAGCTCAATTAGTTTCCCTTCGGGGAAACTCAACATACTCTTATCTATGATATCACTGTGTGTTAAAATTTCAAAACCCCAACCCAGTTTCAGTCTCACTGATTTTTCAGCCAAATTTAAATGCCAAACTCGAGTTTCATCACTATTTCAACATATGTCACAGCGGTGTTTCAGCATATGTCACAGCGGTGTTTCAGCACATGTTACAACACTGTGTTTCAGCATATGTTACAGCACTGTGTTTCAGCATATGTTGCAACACTGTGTTTCAGCATATGTTCCAGTACTGTGTTTCAGCATATGTTACAACACTGTGTTTCAGCATATAAAAACTTAACAGAAAATAAACTTCAGACCTGAAACATGAGGAAATAAAATATCAGCAATATGCAAAACTCAGAAAATATAGACACAAAGATATTCGGTCTAACTTCGACCTTGGAAAAACCCACAAGGGGAAAACCAGTGAGAGAGGGATTTGTATTATTTATGAGCTTCTGAGAAATTCTTTTACAGCATATTCATCTTCAGATATTTACACAAACTTATCTGGACATTCCTGTAGCTTTGCTCCTTGATTTATGAACCAAAAATCCGTACAACTGTACGACAATTAATGATGTGCGGACTGTCTCGAAATTCATGCCAAATCTCTGCTAAGACTCAATTTCTGTGCCACTAAATGCTATTCGACAGCTTTGGAATGCATGCCAATACTCCCAGAAATTGCAACTACTGTATCTTTTCTTCAGCTCGACCTCTCTCTTGCTCTCTCAACAAGAATGCTTGAACTTCTCTTGTTCTCTCAACAAGAATGCTTCAACTTCCCAAGAATGGGTGCACCCTCTTGCCCAAGTCAACCTCATGAGGGAAGGTGAGGGGTTTTCTAATCTAACGGTTGAGATTAGATCAGATGGGTGGTTGAGATTTGGTGTCTCTTCACTCACCCTCACTTTAATCATAAAGTCACCTTTTAATTTGCATC
>ML797143.1:339235-352605 GCA_009831015.1 Picea engelmannii
TTTCACTTTCTTTTGATTTCATGAATGACTAGACCTAGAGATAGAAAAGGAATTTTTTTGCCAAAAACCCCCACCACAACAGCAGGTCCAGGCAATCCAAAGATTGGTCCTCAAACACTAGAAGATTTCTTGGAAACGGAGGCTAGAGAATTTGAGAATCTTTCAGAAGAAAGTCAATCCTCACATCATGTCATGGCTAGTGAAGAAGAAATATTTGCGTTCCCTATTTGTGAATCTGATGGTGAAGCTAAGATGAAAAATATTAATCCCTCTGATTTACATCATTTTCATGGACTTGTCTCTAAAGATCCTAATACTTTTTTGTTTGAGTTTGCGGTTATATGCATGATATATGATTATACCACTGATGAAAAAAATCTTAAAAATTTTCCTTCTACTTGAAGGATTCAGCTCTAAGGTGGTTTATGAGGTTGTAAGGAAATAGTATCACAACTTGGGGTAAGATGAAAAACACCTTTGGTGAAAGATACAAAGATTATTGTAGAGAAAGAGATACAAGGGATGAGATTTTCAGGATGACACAAGGACCTGATGAATCTCTAGAATAATTTGAAGAGAGATTTAAACTTGTAGATTTTAACGTTGTACAATATTTACTGCAAACATATTTTTAGTAAAAGAACAAAAAAGATACAATGGAAAATACAAACATTACATAGAGATTTTTCCCCAGGAAACCCAAACCGGGAAAACTAGCATATTCTATATTCATTCATAGTAATACATTGTTTACAATACAATATACATATCAGATCCAGTGGCATCCAAAACCCTAACCCAATGACCTGGATTAGTCAACAACCCTAATTCCTTAACCGGAAATAGAAAACCATCGGCAAAAAACCATGTGCCGAAAAAACACCTAAATATGTGACACGTTTCTCAAGGTAGAAATGTTTTTTTTCGGAGTCACTGCCCTCAAACCTCCGCGCGGGGGGAATTCTCCCCCTTCAACCCCCCTGCGCACCCGGTGCAACATAGACACTACTAGTCGTGCAAAGAATATAACACATACCCAACACAACTAAGCGAGAAAAAAGCTCAAATTTTCACTCTGGATGAAGATTCACTCAAGCTTGTATTAATCATAGGAGTAAGAGAATATTTGATGGAAACACTGGATCTCCTATCAAATGGAGATATCTATCAATTGGAATATGATGATATCAAAAGAATATTCAAGAACCACTTAGATCTTCCAGGAAGAAAGGTAGAAGCAGTAGAGGTTTGATCTCTCTATCTAATTCTAACCCTACAACTCATATAAAGAACGAATTAGGAGGATTAATAGAGGACATGAAAACTGATATTTTACACTCTTTATCCATGCAATTGGATTCAATGTAGATTAAGAAGAAACAAGAGGAAATAGAGAAGGAATTGGTTGTTTATTGTCCCAAAAACACTAAAAAACATCCTAGAAATGACTTCCCTATAGACCTTATAGATGTTTGTGGAATCTGTGAAGAAAATCATCCAACTAACAAATGTTCATATTTTCCATGTTTTAAAGCTACATTTTGAGGAGCATAAGACAATGTGGAGTCACTATACTTCATCAATCAAAGGAGGTCAAGAGCACTAAGACCTTTCCAAATAGGTTTGAAATTCAATCATGCTGAAAATTTTAATGCATATAATTCTCAAATGCCTCCTCAACCATGGTATAAACCATCACCTTGGACTAATCCAAACCCTTGAAAATACCAGGGACCTCCATTTCCTCCTCCATACCAATATTTTCCTAGCATTCCACAAAATCAATGGAGTCAACCATCACAAGGATGGAGACCACAAAATTTCCAACAACCTGCATTATTACCTCCTCCTCCTCCTCAAAATAACACTACTCCAAATAGTGTTCCTCCTAAGAAACCTCAACTACCTACTCAACCTTCTCCAAATACTAACAATAAGTAAGCCCAACCTGTATACAACAATGATACACCTTATCAAATTTATTTGGTGGAATTGCAAGAGATAAATCTCAGTTCAGGAAACATCTTGCAACAACAACCAAAACTCATAGAAATTGAATAAATTGAGAAAGAAAATGTTACCTCACTTCAACCACAAGTTCCTCCTTACCCTGAAAGACTACAAGAAAGAAAAACTTATACATTTGAGGGAAACGAACTTTTAGGAGAGCTTAAAAATGTGTGCATAAAGATACCTCGGTTACAATCTCTTAAAGATGTTCCCATTTTCAATAAGTATATCAAGGAAAAATGCATTAGAAGGCCAGGAAGAAAAAGGAAATATGCTTCAACCATAAATATTGTAGGACAACTAGTTGACCTTATGCTTTGAAAGCTAATCGTACCTAAATACTTGGATCCAAGGAGTCCTTTAGTAAATTTCCATATTAATAATATCCTGGTACAAAATACCCTTATTGATATAGGATCTACAATCAACGTTATGAAAAGAGAAACTATGATGAGACTCAACCTTCATGGATTTATGAGAAATACCCCAACTTTCATACAACTGGAAGATAGATCAATAGTCAATCCTGAAGGCATGTTGGAAGATGTCATAATTTCCATTGATTCCTAAGAGTACCCTACTAACGTCTTAGTCCTTCAACCCAAGTCTTGGTTATCCAAGTGGATATCGGTGGCCACCCACCTTTTCCAAATGTCTCAAAATAGTTTTCTGGCAATTTTGGCAATTTACTATTTTTAGCAGGTTTTAACTTCTGGGGCCATTTTGAGGGCCCAAATGAAAGTTTTTTGAGAAACTCGATCTCAAAAAACCTTCATTTGGGCCCTCAAAATGACCCCGGAAGTTAAAACCTGCTAAAAATAGTAAATTACCAAAATTGCCAGAAAACTGTTTTAAGCCATTTGGAAAAGGTGGGTGGCCACCGATATCCACCTAGATCACTCGGTCCAATGGATATCCTCTTATTTTTTGGAAGGTCTTGGTTGGACACATCTGATGCATACATTGGTTGTAGGGCATGAAATATGACCATCATTGATGGCCTTTCCGAAAAACAATTTATTCTTTACCCCCCTGCCCAAAATTTGATAACAGAAAATATTCCTATGTGGGTGGAAGAGGAAGAAGACCCAACTCAAAGAACTTCATATTCCATATACACAATTCACATTTCTTTAACTGATAGCACAATTGATGAAGACACTTTCCTTGAAAAGTTTCTGCAAAATCAATATCCAGAAGATGTGAAAATAGAAGGGATAAATGATGATACCCATCTGAAGTTTCTACAGAAAATAACATTGAATTATGGACATATTTGTTTACTACTAAGATAGAGGATTCAACTATCAAAACAATAGAAATAATCCCTGCAAAAACACTCAAAATCAACAACAAACTCACTAGTCAGTAGGTACAAAAACTGTTAGGTGTACTGAAAATAAATATTGAATATTTTGCATGGGATTATAAAGACATGAAAGTCATTCATCCTTCTATCCGTTCCCATCACATTTATATCAAAGAGGACTACAAATTTGTTAGGAAACCACAAAGAAATATGAATCGTGCAATGAAAGACATAGTTAAACAAGAACTTCAAAAGTTACTTGATGTTAGATTCATATATCCTAGATCAGGCAGTGAATGGGTCTCCCCTCTAGTCATTGTTCCAAAGAAGAATGAGAAATGGAGGATATGTGTGGAATATTGGGAGTTGAACAAAGCTACTAGAAAATACCACTTTCCCTTACCTTTTATTTACCAAGTTTTGGATGTCTTGGCCGGGAAGAAATACTTTCCTTTCTAGATGGTTTTAGTGGCTATAATCAAATTCACATCAGCCCTGAGGATCAGGACAAGACAACTTGTACTTGCGCATGCAGTACATTTTCATACAGAGTCTTACCTTTTGGATTATGTAATGCTCCAACCTCTTTTCAAAGAGTAATTCTCAACATCTTTTGAGAACTCATCCATGATAAAGTTGATATCTATATGGATAAATTTACCCCTTATGGAAATTCATTTGATGATGCCTTGGACAACCTAGATAAGGTTCTGTAGAGATGTAGAGAAATGAATATATCCCTTAGCAATGAAATGTGTAATATGATGATGAATGAAGGAATTATTTTAGGACATCATGTGTCCTCTAGAGGGATTGAAGTAGACAAAGAAAAGATCAAAATTACCACCTTCTTCCTACCCCTTTGAAGACAAAATATGTAAGAAGATTTCTAGGACATCCAGGATATTACATGAGATTTATTAGAGACTTCAGTAAAATCACTTCATCTGGTTCTTCTGGTTTGCTTGGCTGAACTTTAGTGGTAGCGACAGTGGCACTAGGTTCAACATTGATAATCCGCTTCCCTCCTTCTAAATTTGATTTGGAATCAGAGTCGACCTCTGAATTGGAAGCCTTCAGCTTGGCCACGAGTGACTGCTTGGAGAGGCATTCTCCAATGTTGTGCCAAGGGATTTTATGGTATTCACACCATTTTCATGTGTCCTTCTTTGTTTTCTCATTGCCCTTCTTGTGTTGCGTCTTGGATTGGTTGTCCAGAGAGTGGCCATCTTTTCTCTATCCCTTTTTGTGTGGGTTGTGACCGCCTTTTCTCTGCTTCGACTGTGAGGATTTTGCAAACACAAACTCTCACCTCTTCTTCTTAAATTTATGCTCGATCTTGACAACATATCTATAAGTCATACCCAATGAGGCAATGTCTAGAAACTCCATTTCTGCTTGAATGTATCTATGCAAACAACCATGGTATTTAAGCACTAGATTTCTCTTAGAGTCTTTGATACCCAATTTGGTTAACAAGGTATGGAAAATATTGGTGAAATATGGTATTGTCGGTCCCTTTCTTCATGCAGGGTGGTCCATCTGGTGTACTGGTCCTCATAGCTTCCAACAGGGTAGTATTTTTCTTTAATGGAATCTTGGGAGGAATCCCATGTAGAGGAAACCATAAATATTGTAGATTCCTCTATGGCCCTTTGCTTAAAGTAAGTGTCCCACCAGTCCCTAACATGGGGGACGACCTTGAGGAGTGCATAAATAATATTTTCCGTATCGGAAAAATTAAGGACCGAAAAATACCCTTCGAGCAGATTCAACGATTTATCTACAACATCCGCATCTATCAATCCTTCAAATAATGGAATATCAAAATTTACCTGTACCTTGAAGGGGGTTGCATGGCCTCTTGATGAAGATGCTTCTCCTGTGGGCAGTCACCAAAGGATCTGCACAAAGTTTTCAATCATTTCTTTCATTTTTCACGCAAGGGCTTCCTTGAGCAACATTTTAAAAAGATCTATTCCATCATATTTATCTTGGTATCTCATGGGTTGTTGTCGGGCTCAATGAGACTGATCTTGCAACAACTCGATTGGTTCAAGTCCCAACTTCTTGTACCCAAATCTTGTCGGGGACATGCATGAAGAAAAATAAATGAAGAGCAGACATCTTTGATACCACTGATCTGAATTTAGGAGTGGAACGAACTGATTAACATATTGAATACAATAAACACATGGATATGAAGAACAACACAGATATCCAGTGAACAAGATCTTCTATTGAATAAATGAAATAGGATGAAACTGTAAAACTGCATAATTGAAACACTTTCTCGAATGGTGGTAGTTATCTTTGAGAAGAGATGTGGTTGCTACGTGCATCCATCTGAGAATACTGATTACAATGAGGCTCTAGAGGCCTTTTTGATATTACTCATAAATGCCAAAACCCTAGACATCCAAAAAACCTAACCCTAGGAAGTGAAACACCAAAATTCATGTGGCCCCCTATGGGTAAGTTGGTACCTCAACTTCCCAAGGTCGTAACTTTTACATACAACCTCCATTTTAGGTGCGTGATAGCCTCTTGGAAAGATCTTTTAGAGAACTACACATTACGTCGTCAAACTTTGACTTTGTCTATAGTTTAACTGTGGCGAGCCAAAAAAACACTGTTTAGGGCTCCAAAACGGCCCTGGAATTAAAACAAGATGTGCTAACATGAAAACATAGAAAATAAGCTAGTTGGATTAGGTGAGAGGCCACTAGTATCCACCTAGAAGATGTGTAGGGCTTCAGACAGCCCTAGAAGTGTAGAACCCACAATTACAAAGAAGTACAAAAGAATGTGTTGAACTAAAAACTGACAAGAGGATCTAGTCGGAATAGGTGGGTGGCCACCAATATCCATCTGGATCACTCAAGTTTCAAAAGAACCAGAGGTTTCCCATGTGAATTCCTCTCTCAAATTTGTTGGTATTTATTCATTGGTTCAACACAACCAAAACCGACTCTCGTCATGTTCTTTATTAGTTCCCTCCTCCATGTGTGTCTCTCTACATGTAACATATGTCTCTCAAAACCCCCCGTGTGAACCCACAAGATCACAATTTCCTCTTTCCATGGAAGTCATGGGTCAACCACAATTTCCCATGGGAATACTCAGCCCATTCCATGCATTTGTTGTTGAGATACTTCTCAACCACCACTGCATGCTTCCATAACTAGGGCAATGAGACATTTCAACCAACTGGATTTTTCTCATTAAATGAATTGGGTTGGAGGGAAAATGAATGAAACATTTTCAAATTCAAATATTATCAAAAAATAGCTCTAGCAAGGGTGGTTTGGAATTATTTACAAGGTGTACCCCTAAGACCCCCTCACCATTCCCCACTTATGGTGTCATGGTCCTTATAGGAGCTCATGCCCTCAATCAATTGCTTGGCATTTTTCATTAATTAAAATAAGATACATATACATCATCTTTGATTTATCTAGTCAACTTGGCATGATAATGAAATATTTATGCCAACATAAATGACGCCAAACATAATTAATTACAATTTAAACAGGGGGGTCAAAATGGGGATGTTACATTGAGAAGTCCATTTCCCAGTTTGTGACATCACACATATTTTCAACAAAAAATGTATACAAGCGTAATTAATTTACCATTGTTTAAATNCCCCCCCCCCCCCCCCACAAAAAAAGAGAGTTGAACTCTTATAAGTTCATGTGTTAGAAATAAACCCTAGCATACCTCTTGAAAATGAATGCAAATTATATTGCTAATCCAAACTTTATCTAACCCAAGCTAGATCAATAAGGTCGAGCCGATGATTCCACATTTCAACCTAGTACCAAAATTGGAGTAAGACAACACAACCAGAAGCCAAAATTCCATACCAATTTTTCTTTTTCTTGGAATCATAATTAAAGGATGGGAACCTAAAAATATTTTCCATCTTAATTTTTTTTGGATGTAAACCTTACCTGGAAAAATCACAAAACCTCGTTGAGTTTTTATGTCGTTGAGTAGAGCCCACTGGATCCTAACTCACTTTCAGAGCCATTGGAACCCTTAGACATTGGTAGTACGATTAGAAGGAAGGCATGTGCATCTGAGGGAGTAAAGCCCAACATACCCTTAACAGAGCCAAGATTGATCCATCACCCAATAAACTTGTAGGCTAAAGAAGGATGGTCGTATTACTTTAGCTTCCTTCATCATTGTAATATCCAGAAATAACCAAGAAAGGTGAGAAACTTTGTTCATTCCATTGACAAATACACATATACATATATAGATAAGAAGCAAAAATAATAAAAGGAGGTGTTGTCTTCTAACTCTAAACTGTGTTCCAACAAAAGTATGGAAAAACTCCCAATTTGGAGGCACATTGTTCTAGGAAATGTAAATCCTGCAATAGCTTAGGTGAACTCTAACGACAATATACAAAACAAGTTGATTAAAATATGCATTAAAATTCTAATTCTCATTGATGTACAAAAACCAAGAGTAATGAGTGAAGGGCACGCAACCTACATTTGAATAATGCATTGAACAATACCCATGTAGACATAGAATTAGAAGTAGGCTTTATTATCACATTTTCCCACCACATTTGTAGAAATTAGACCTACAAGAGAATTTCCTAGAGAAGCTACATTGGCTAACAATTTTACTTTACTACATTTTGTCAAAAACACAACAAACAACTTCTAAAAATACCTTAAAGGCCCTGCAACCACCAATGTAGGTGTTGGAGGTGGTTCTTCAATATTAACCAATAAAAAAGGAGATAGTGAAAAAAAATGAACAATTAATATTAGCCACTCGAATCGAAAAAAGAGATGATGAGAAAAATGAACAATTAATATTAGCCACTCGAAAAAGAGAGGGTGAGAAGAATGAACAATTAATAGAGCAATGAACTAAGAAGAAATTAACATATAGGCTACAACTAACACATTTAACATTCACCAACACATTTAACATTCACTAGCGAGAGCAATTAACACACCTTATATACATCTACCAATTAACACCATCATTACCAGTGCTCTACTTCACAAGTGGACACACGGCGACACAACACCACGGTGCCATCACATCTATGTTATACATCCCAAAACCTAACAAAAATTATGGAAAAATAAAAACTTCCGACACAAATAAATCTATAATTTTTCCGGAAGAGAAACTATCTTCTTAAAATTGTAATTATTAAATATAATTACAATTTTAAATTATTAATATAATTATAAACTTAAATTAGTCAACAAGGAAGAGAAACTATCTTCTTAAAATTGTAATTATTAAATATAATTACAATTTTAAATTAGTCATATAATTATAATTTTAAATTAGTCAAGAAGGAAGAGAAATTATCTTCTTAAAATTGTAATTATTAAATAATTTAAGAAAATATTATTAAAACATTAAAAATGGTTGAATATAAAAATACTTGATTTTTGTAAAATGCAAAAAAACATTTTTTGTGACTCAAAAAAGTTTATTGTTGGAGAGATCCATGTGATGTCCCGTTCCCAAGAGTAGGTCATCAGGGAATGACTTAGTAGTCTATATGTTCCCGTAGACTATAGTAAGGCACAAACAAGGAACAAGATGGAGAAATAAGGAGGAATTGATGGTTAAACGATGAATTAAGCCAAAATACTTAGAAAAAATCACTTAAGCCTAAGTCAACAAAGAATTAGGATGAAAAGGTGTTAAAGGGGGGCTTAATTAATTAATTAATCACTTTAGGAGGAAAAATGCCTAGCTTAAGTGAAGTCAATGATGAATTAGATTGGGAAAGGTATAAAGGGAGGAATTTGACCTAATTCCTCATTATGCATTGTTGTGATTTGATGTTGAGGGTTCCCAGAGGAGGAGAAGAGCCGACCTTACTGTTTTGTGGATTTTTGGAGGAAACCACCACCATTGATCGGTTTTGGTGTTGAGAGACACACCCTATCCCATCGGAGATACTATCCAGGTATTTCACCGTACTTTTCAAAAGTATCCATTGTAGAGTGCGCAACTCAGTCAGTGAGGGCGCAAGTCAGTTTGAGGGTTTGGAGAGTTGCATGAGATCCGTATCCAGATTGTAGTTTCCTTCCAACCCATTTGAGATCCAGCCAGGGTGCTTATATTGAGCCATTTATCATTAGATTCTGATGGTGGAATCTTGCAGATCGATTCATTCATCCATTTAGGGCACAACTCTTCTGGACAAACATTTGGTGTTGCATGCAGAGTTTCAGAGTAAATTTAGACAAATCCTTCCGACCCATTTCCTTATTTGGCGAGGTGATCGTTTTGAGCCATATAGTAGTAGATTCTGTTGGTGGAATCCTTTGGGGTGCATCCAGTGCTCCAAGAGGTGCGCAAACCCCCTAGGGGTCCAGATTCAGTGCCTTAGAGACCAGATTCGAGATCCAACACTCACCCATTTTAGTCTAGAGGCCATGGCGCTTCTTTTGGAGCAGTTTTGCAGCGTATTCTGATGGTCTGAACTTCTGGACAAGTTTTCCAACTGGTAGCGGTTACCGTACTTCGCCGGAATCACATATTTTCGTTGATCTATCCGTGCATGCATCAGATCTGCTATCATCTTCCAATCACGGGTATTTTTATGTTATTTGATTGTATTCCAGTACTGATCCATGAGATCTGGCTAACATTTATATTCTATATTTCCAGTAGGCTATTGTATTTCCATGCTCGAATCGTATTATACATGATATTGGGCAGTTGATGTTCTTTACTTCTGCATGCATCCTTTATATGTTGTTTAAACCATAAATATGCAACATACACATGCAATAACCATCAAGATCTCAAACATACAACTAAAACACATCCAAAAATCCCCAGTGTATCAGATCTGCAAGATAGAATAATAGATCAGTAGCAAATATCTCGATCAGCGGGATCAGGGATATTTCAGTGGTATCAGAGATTTAGTCCTGCCAGCCTGTGACTAAAGACAATGAATACAACAAAAGAATCACATGGTCGTGAGCACGTAGGTGATAAGTATGTCACTTACAATAGGCGTAGGGAAAGAAGGGATAGGCCTAACTTTCCTCCCTTCCCTCCCAGTTCAGAGGAAGAGGAAGAGGCACACAAAGAAGAGGCACTTAAGCCTAAGTCAACGAAGAATTAGAATGAAAAGGTGTTAAAGGGGGACTTAATTAATTAATTAATCAGTTTAGAAGGAAAAGCGCCTAGCTTAAGTGAGGTCAATGGTGAATTAGATTGGGAAAGGTATAAAGGGAGGAATTTGACCTAATTCCTCATTATGCATTGTTATGATTTGATCTTGAGGGTTCCCAGAGGAGGAGGAGAGTCGACCTTACTGTTTTGTGGATTTCTGGAGGAAACCACCACCATTGATCAATTTTGGTGTTGAGAGACACATCCTAGCCCCTCGGAGATACCATCCAGGTATTTCACCATACTTTTCAGGAGTATCCATTGCAGAGTACGCAACTCAGTCAGTGAGGGTGCAAGTCAGTTTGAGGGTTTGGAGTGCTGCACGAGATCCATATCCATATTGCAATTTCCTTCCAACCCATTTGAGATCTATCCAGGGCGCTTATATTGAGCCATCTATCATCAGATTCTGATGGTGGAATCTTGCAGATCGACTCATTTATCCATTTAGGGTGCAGCTCTTCCACAAAAAACATTTGGTGTTACATGCAGAGTTTCGGAGAAGATCTGGAAAAATCCTTCTAACCCATTTCCTTATTTGGTGAGGCGATCGTTTTGAGCCATATAGCAGCACATTCTGTTGGTGGAATCCTTTGGGGCACATCCAGTGCTCCAGGAGGTGAGCAAACCCCCCAGGGATCCAGATCCAGTGCCTTAGAGACCAGATTCGAGATCCGACACTCACCCATTTCAGTCTAGAGGCCATGGTGCTTCTTTTGGAGCAGTTTCTAGCATATTTCGATGGTCTAAACTTCCAGACGAGTTTTCCAGTTGGTAGCGGTTACCGTACTTCGCCAGAATCACATATTTTCGTCGATCTATCCTTGCATGCATCAGATCTGCTATCATCTTCTGATCACTGGTATTTTTATGTTATTTGATTGTATTCCAGTAATGATCCATGAGATATGGCTGACGTTTATATTTTATATTTCCAGTAGGCTATTGTATTTCCATGCTTGAACCGTATTATACATGATATTGGGCAGTTGATGTTCTTTACTTCTGCATGCATCCTTTATATGTTGTTTAAACCATAAATAATCAACATGCACATGCAATAACCATCAAGATCTCAAACATACAACTGAAACGCATCCAGAAACCCCCAGTGTATCAGATCTGCAAGATAGAATAATAGATCAGTAGCAAATATCTAGATCAGCGAGATTAAGGATATTTCAGTGGTATCAGAGATTTACTCCTGCCAGCCTGTGACTAAAGACAATGAATACCGCAAAAGAATCAGATGGTCATGAGCACGTACATGACAAATATGTCACTTACAACAGGTGTAGGGAAAGAAGGGATAGGCCTAACTTTCCTCCCTTACCTCCTAGTTCAGAGGAAGAGGAAGAGGCACATAGAGAAGTAGAGAGAAGAGCAAAGCACAAGGCCGAGCGTGAAGCAGAGAGGAGGCTAGGTGACAGATATGAGTGACCATAGGGCAGTGGTAAGGACTCTGTGGATCCATACATAGCCTTCATGCAATTTATCGGTTATATGCTAGCTAGTCAGCAGACCATGTCTTAGTCTTTGGCTCAGGTAGCGGATAGACTGGCTATGGTAGACATCTCGGGCACACAAGCCCCACATTCAGCACATGGAAACTTAGGGGTAGACAGTAGACCCTAGTCACCCACTCGCACATATACCTCTACAAGTAGGATTCTGCATCCATTGTTTCCCAATTTCCAGAGGGCAACCCCGGTAGCAGCATAGATACCGATAGCACAGAGACCACCCACTCATGTAAAAGACATTGCAGAGTATTGGAGAGAGTATGCAGCCTTGGGCCATGACTTTCATCAACATATGACCTTAGTCGCGTATTGTGGACTCAGACTTAGGAACCGTCCTAGAGAGCCATAGAGGGGAGGGCAACAACAACAGGGGCATAACATTGACTTCATCCAAAAAGTTGGTAAACTCACCATACCTTCTTTTGATGGATCATCCAAATGCACCGCCAGAGCTTGGGTACAAAAACTAGACACCTACTACAAGATCAACCAGATGACCGAGTCAAAGGCCATTAGTTTCGCCACCCTACCCTTGGAGGGTGAGGCACACGAGTGGTGGTATCATGGATTGGTGACATTGGGTCACAATCGCATCACCTCCTATAGAGAGTTGATAGAGAGAATCATGGATAGATTTGATAGGAGGGATCCAAAGATCCATTTTAGAGATCTAGCCCAGTTGAGACAAACTGGCATAGCAGAGGCATTCATCTCAGAGTTTCAGAGGGTAGCAGTGGCAATGACAAACATATATGAACCCCGATTGGTCATGATATTCACAGAAGGTATCACAGAACCCTTGAGAGGATGGGTGAAAGACTACCGGCCTCATACCTTGCAAGATGCCATCCGGCGCACTAGAGATTTGGCGGATTCAGTGCCAAAAACTAAACCCTTCACCAAACCCTTTGTACCACAGAGAGACAAGGATTAGAAGAATATTCTAAGGGAATGGAAGGGCAAGCCCAAGTTTGATCCAGGTGGATATCGGTGGCCACCCACCTTTTCTGACTGGCTCAAAACAGTTTTCTGGCAATTTTGGCAATTTACTATTTTTAGCAGGTTTTAACTTCCGGGGCCATTTTGAGGGCCTAAATGAAGGTTTTTTGAGATCGAGGTTCTCAATGATATACAAAGTCATAATTGAGCCCCCAAAATGAATCTCCTCGACGATACCTTTCCAACGAGCTATCACACGCCTAAAACGGAGATCGTATGGAAAAGTTACGACCCCGGGAAGTTGATGTACTAACTTACCCAAACGAGGCCCACATGACTTTTGGCGCTTCATCTCCTAGGGTTAGGTTTTTGGATGTATATGACTTTTTGCATTCTCGTCT
>ML797144.1:6090-17601 GCA_009831015.1 Picea engelmannii
AATGCTAAGAGTTATAAGCAATTTGAAAATCATGGTTTAAACAATAGTGAATAGTATTACCGTGACCTACCTTTGGGCTAATCTTATGGAAAACTATTTAACAATTATGGTGATTTCCTTTCACCTAATAGGACTGATTGATATAATATTCACAACTAAGTAGGTATGTTACCTTTGAGTATCCATATTGGCCTCAATTGTGAATAACCATCAATCATCCTACTCCAATTAAATAATCTTTCAAAAATTTGGTGCACCTTTGGGCCAACCTAATATTCTTGTGACTAAATAATTGCGATTTGCAGAGTTATTATTTTAATACCAGGGGAAACAAGTACTAAATTTTGATAATTTGACTTAATATCTACAAGTCTTTCCGGTTGGACCACTTTGGTGGCTACCAAACCGTATCTTAATATAGACCTTAAATCAATGTAACGACTTTGCATGTTGATTCAACAACAACGTGTTTAAACAGAGTAACATAAAACATTTTTTCATCATACTTATAGCAAAAGAAAGTATTCAATATAACAGACTAACAGTTAATTTCTTCTGTCTATGATTTGCACACTGTATACCCTTAATTCATACAGTGGCTTTAAATTGGTCTATCAAATGCATTCACAAAACTTATACAATTTCTCAGAATGCATTCGTCAGATAAAAATTAATGGAAAGAGAAGAGAAAGTTCTCTACACTGGCTCTGAAACCACATGTTAAAATTTTCTTAATACAAACTAAATGTCTGTTTATTATTTGCAAGACCTAGAACTTTCTAGTTCTTTACCAGCATTAAATTGCAGTGGAATTTAATTGAATTAATACCTGGATCCATTTGTTTTCCGAACCCTTTGTTCCTCTGCTACGAGCCCTCTTGCACAGAAACCTCTTTTGGAACCCTCTGCACAGAAACCTCTTTTGGAACCCTCTACACAGAACAAAAATCGAGTTTCTCTCTCTTACCTTGCTGCCATACGCACTTTCAGATCGATCAGGATGGGTATTCTGAAGGTTCATTTAAGGGAAGAGAGAGGATCGGTTTCCCCAAGACCATTATTCTCCACCTGTCCATTAGAGTAGGAGATTCGACACCATTCTGTTACCAAGAGCTCCGTAAAAATGTAACGACAGTTCTCATATTCGTCTCTTCATATGGGTCATTAAACACTAATTCAAGAAATTAGTCTTACAACATGAACATCTTCTAATGCAGACCAATTGTTATAAAAGAGCTTGATAATCAAATCTATGAGCATGGGTGCTTTTTAATTTAAATTCTGAATAAAATGTGATCTTTGCACTCTACTACCAGGTTTAACAAAGATAACAATTTAACAACAAATTATATGGAACCACAACATCAAAATTGTATTTTTATTAATAGGAAACAACATTCATTTATCTTTTTGACTCATTCTTTCTTATTGTTAGATCTTATTAATATTGGTCTTTATTACATGGAAATATATTATTCAACCCACTTGAGGGGTTAGGGAGGTTAGGTCCCTAATAGAGAATCCTCCATTCAATTCATACAAAATTTTGAAATTATAGTAGGATCCAACTCCTTTACAACAATTTTCAACATGAAGAAATAGTGGATCCCTCTCTTTGAAGCGAGCTTTTAACATCAATAAGTTTTGTAAGGTACATGATAGAAAACGTTTAATTTGGGATTGTGGTCCCTAAAAGAAAACAAAGGTATGGAATATGCTTGTTACATTAATCTATGAGAGAATAATGTACCAAAAAAGTTTAAAAACTAGTTGCAAGCAAATAAAATAAACAACAAACTATTAACAATATAATTTGGTGGGGAAAACCATTCCAGTAGGAAAAACCCCTATTTGGTGTGATAAAACTTAGAAAAACACTCTATTTTCATCTAGTCGTAGCATTGAATAAATAGGCATAATAAAACCACAAACCATTTATGGTTTTCCATTTGTAGATGTCGAAAACCATGAGAAAGTTATTCCTTGTTGTTTCTCTACATTTACTCCATGCCACTATGATGCATACCCACCCTTCTCTCCTAAGGGTTACGTGACCTCCCAGTCTAGGATCGATCAAGAAAATGAGTCTGATTGACTCTTCAGTCCCTCAAGAACCTTCAATCAACTGAATAGGCCCTCTTTCCCTTAAGGCGCAGGTTATATGGAACCTGCGAGCTTCTCTTTAATTCTTTTAAAGCCTCAACGTATTTAGGTGCTAGCTCTCCTGGTTAATCCCCTCTCTTTACGTGACGAAGGCTGTGACTAATCGCCTAATCAAAAGGCACGTCGCGATTTCGTGTATCGGGTCTTTGCATATGAGTCACCTCGACTCTCCTAACTTCTGAAATTTCGACGGGATCATAGCGCGTGCTAGCCCCTCTATTCTCCTTCATGGATGTGACATTTTTCTATGATCATTCACCAAACTCAAAAGTCGATTCATCCACTTGCTCGTTCTTCTGAAACCCGAACTTGCAAGTTCCGATCACCAGATCAATGATCCACAATCCCCATGATCCAATGGTCATGATCTCTTTTTCACGTATCGGGACTTCGCGTTTCGTGAAATTGGAAGATCACTCACCTCCCTTCTCCCAATATCCAAACTCCCGATATCTCCTTTTCTTTGAAAGGATTCAACGGTCCAGATCCTTCCTCGATCCGACAGCTCAGATAAATTCGCGAATTCCCAAAACTCTTACCTCTAATTTCCCAAGTTGCAAACTGCCGATGAAACCAGATCTACGGTTCATCTCCCTCCTTTGATCAACGGTTGTGGTCAAATCGCGATTTCGTGACTCGCAAGTTCTTATAACTCAGCCTTTGAATTCTCCGAGGACCGAGTTAGTGAAATGTTGATCTCTCACCACATGTCCCCCTTGACGATAGATGACTCTGATGATTTCAGAACTTTGTAAGTTTGATTCTCCTGTACACTTTCAAATCTTTAATGTTAGTGCACTTTACCTTGATCAGACGACTACAATATTTAGGCATTCAAATCGAATGGTTGAGGTTCTTTCTCCTCTGTTCTTGCTCCTCGGTGTCTGGACGCTGATCGGACGGCCCAGATCTCTCTCCCTGAGCTTATTCCTTCTTTAGACGAAGATTTTTAAAAGATTCAAAGTCTTCGACCTTTGTCTTTCCTACGATTCTGTTTCTTGGATCTCGTTCACACTTCTTGTAAAGTGTTATCCCTTCTGATCTTGATCTCCTCAAAGATTTCGATCTCCCAAGCACTTCTTTCTTTTCAAGAAATTTTTTCAAACTCAGATTTAAAGATTCTTGAAAATAATTCTTTCCCACCTTCCTGGCATTCCTTTGTTCTTGTCCTTTGACTTCTTTACAGAGTCGCTTCAACACTGAGTCAAATTCTGGACCTGTGCACTCCTTGCAGTAGATTCTTACGCAAGATCTGGATTCTTGTGGATGACTGTGCATTCCTTGCAGTAGTCACTTTGCACTACCCGCAAAGGAAATATTACGCTTTTTCTTATGATCTTTATGAGTCGAAATAGACCCTGTCAATGCACTCCTTGCGGACTGTGTGCACACCTTTCACCGGCTCACGAAGAAAATCAATTTAAATTCTTATGCAAGCATTTCAAAGCTACATACACTCATTGAAAGATTCATTCATTCTTGAAAAGATAACGACAACAATAGAGAAATTGCAAAAAATATTCAGACCATACATTGGATCAATTTTCCACTGCTATCTTCATTCAAAAATCAAGAAAATGATTATAGTAAAATTCAAACAACAATCATTGCTCTAAGATTCCTACTTGCTAAAAGTTATCGTAACCCCATTTTGGATGTACAAAACCTCTCTTTATACAAAAGAAAACAACTAATTACTACCTAATTGTGGTTACATCGAGATTAGGGTTAAATTCCCAAGTCACACATGCTCACTCTGTCTACGCGCGTGATGTTTCCTTTTATTTTTTTCTATCAGGTTCAAAATATGTGTAGCGTTGTCTATTATTCACAACTCCGGATTGGTCCTCAGGCGCTAAATTGTCCTGCCACCTATACTTGCTAATGATGCTCCTACATCATACTCCCCTGGGAAAAAATTCATGGACTCATGTTTATGAGATCCTACACTAACTTTCCATGCTTCTGGATATCAAATTCTCTCTCTCAACTGGCATCTTCTATTGGATGCCCCTTCCACTTGACCATATACTTAAAATAAGTCTTTCTTCGAGTCTTCTTACCAATTCTCTGATCAACGATCTTTTCCATTTGTGGTTTTTCTGCTATAGGCATTTGTTTCTCCCACTGAATCTTCTCTTGATCTGTTGATGCCTCTGTGTCATACTTCCTGTAAGGATACAGGTCTTATACATTGAATATGGATGATATGCCCATATCATCTGACAGATCAATCTCATAGGCGTTTGCATCAAACTTCCTCAAGATCTTACATGGCCCTATCTTCTTCATCTTTAGCTTGTTATATGTCCCTGTAGGGAACCTCTCCTTCCTGAGATGTGCTAGAACCTGATCTCCTATTTCAAATTGAAGTTCTCTGTAATGTTGATTAGCTCTGCGTTTGTATTCTTGGTTAGAATTATGCAACTGCCCTTTGATCTAGCTATGGAGCTTTTGCATTTCTGCAGCAAAATCTTCTACTCCAACGCTCCTGATATCACTTCGTTCCAAGTCTCTCAAATCAGATACTCCCCTAGGTTGCATTCCATACAATATTTGGAACGGGCTCTTCCCAGTGCTCCTGTTTGGTGAGTCATTATATACAAACTCTGCTTGTGGCATAATCTGATCCCACTGATTATGGTTCTTGGTGACCAGACTCCTCAATAAATTTCCTAAACTTTTGTTTACCACCTTAGTCTGTCCATCTGTCTGAGGGTGATAAGATGATCTGAAGAACAAACCTATCCCTAACTTCTTCCACAGTGTTCTCCAAAAATGACCAACGAATTTTGTGTCTCTGTCTGAGACAATGCTTCTAGGTAGGTCGTGAAGTCTCACAACTTCTTTAAAGAACATATTTGCAACATGTGTTGCATCACTAGTCTTCTGGCATGGGATAAAGTGTGCCATTTTTGAAAATCTATCCACCACTACAAATATGGAATCAAATCTCTTTTGTGTTCTTTGTAGTCCCAACACAAAACCCATGCTTATTTCATTCCAAGGCCTCTTTGGTATGGTCAATGGTTGATATAATCCAGTGTTTTGTCTTTTACCTTTTGCATGTTGGCAGATTCTACATCTGTTCATGAATTTTATCACATCTATTCTCATAACTGGCCAATAGTATGAACTGCTCAACTGTGCAAATGTCTTATCATGGCCGAAATGTCCAACCAATCCTCCACTATGTTTTTCCTTCAAAAGGTTATCCCTCATTGAGCATTTTGGTTTGCATAATTGATTTCCCTTGAACAACAATCCCTCTTGAATCATATACTTTGTCCACTGCTTCTATTTCTTAGCACAAGATTCACACATGCTTCATATGCCTCCTTGAAATCTGGATCATCACTGTGCATTTCCTCAAGGTGTTCTAACCCTGAGGTCTTTACCTAAAATTCCTGCAGAATCAAACATATCCTGCTTAATGCATTAACAACTTTGTTAGCATTCCCAACAATATGTTTTATGACAAAAGTAAAATTCTACATAAACTCAATCCACTTTGCATGCCTCTGATTCAATTTTTCCTGTCTAGTTATGAATTGTAAAGCTTGGTTATCACTACATAAGAAAAATTATTGTGGGAAAAGGTAATGTCTCCATTTCTTCAGGGCTTGGATTATGGCATAAAACTCCTTGTCATAGATGGAGTATTTTCTCTTATTCTCATTCAACTTCTCGCTGAAGTAAACAACAGGTCTATTGTCCTAGCTCAAAACTCCTCCAATTGCAATGCCACTTGCATCACATCTCACCTGAAATGTCTTCTCAAAATTTGGCAAGACCAGAATTGGTCGCTCTGTTATTTTCTCCTTCAGTATATTGAAGCTCTTCTCAGCCTCCTCTCTCCATTTAAAATACTTGTGCCTTTTCTTCACTGTATCCATCATTGGTGCATAAATTCCACTTAAATATCTGATGAACTTCCTATAGAAACTTGCTAATCCATCGAATCTTCTTACCTCAAACATGCTCCTGGGTGATGGCCATTCTTTGATTGCTTTCACCTTCTCTGGATCCATCTTCAATTCATTTTAAGAGATCACAAAACCCAAGTAGATGAGTTATGTTTTCATAAAAGAGGAATTATTTATATTTATCAATATCTTCTCCTGCTATAGTTTCCTCATCACTAATGTCGGGTGCCTCAAATGCTCCTCTTTAGTCTTGCTAAAGATCAGTATATCATCTAGATACACAACCACAAACTTGCCAATGAAATATTTCAGTATTTCATTCATCAACCTCATAAAAGTACTTGGGGAATTGGTTAAGCCAAATGGCATAACAAGCAACTCATACAAACCTTCATTTGTCTTAAAGGTTGTCTTCCACTCATCACCTTCCCTCATTTTGATTTGGTGATATCCACTTTTCAAATCTATCTTAGAAAAGAAATTTGCTCCACTTAAACATTCCATCAAATCATCTATTCTTGGCAAAGGGAATATATACCTGATAGTGATCTTGTTGATGGCTCTCGAGTATGTACACATTCTCCATCCTCCATATTTATTTGGACTCAACACAGTCGGTGCTGCGCATGGACTCAAGCTCTCTCTGACCAAACCCTTGTCTAACAATTCCTGGACTTGGTTCTTTACCTCCTCATTCTCTCAAGGTGTCAGTCTATACGCTACTTTGTTTGGAAGACTTTCTCTTGGTATCAAATCGATATGATGATTGATACTTATGATGGGTGGAAATGAGTTAGGCAGCTCATCCACCACTATGTCGGAAAAATTATCCAATAGTTCCTGAACCTATTCAGGAAAATCATTCATTGAAGTAATTGTAAGGATAACTATGGGTTTCCTCACCACAACAAACTACATATCTTGTTCTTTCTTGCCTTCTTTCAATATTTCCTTCCCACTCATGAGAAGTATGCTTGTGTTGGATTCCTTTTTCACTTTCTTCTCCTCTATTGGAAACAACATGTGTGTCCTACCATTCTTCTCCAAGGTGTATGTATTCTTCCTCCCATCATGAATGGAATTCTTGTCAAACTATCATGGTCTTCCCAACAAAATATGGCATACATTCATGGGAATTACATCACACACACAATTTCATCTCTATATCCTCCTATCTTAAATTCAACCAAGAATTGTTTAGTAACCATTACTCGGTGTCCTTTCTGCAACAATGAGACTTTATATGGCTTTGGGTGTGCAGTTGTCTCTAGCTCCAATTTCTCCACCATCTCCATGGATACTAGGTTGTCAGTGCTCCCACTATCAATGATCACCTTACATACTTTGTGTTTAGTCTTGCAAGTTGTCTTGAAGAGACTATTTCTCTGCACTGGCCTTTTAACCTCTTCCTCTGGTTTTAAGAGGACCTTTCTCATCATCAGGGATATTCCATCCTCTGCTCCTTCTACTTCAACATTCCCTCTTTGTGCTTATGAAATGTGAACTTCTCCTCCTTCTTTCTTCTTCTCAGGGCATTCCCAAGACATTTTCCCTGTCTTTCCATGGGCATAACACCTTATTCCCCCTCTGCCTCTTCCTCTAGAAGAGTTTCTTCCACCACCTTGTCTTCCTCGGGAACTTCCTCCTCTTTCTGAGTGACTGTGTGGATTTTCAGCCTCATCCTTGGGATGGTGCACTTTGTCATGGGAAACTCCCTTACCTTTGTTCGAGGCTGATATTTTACCTCTACCTCGTTGTCTTTGTTTTCTAGCCAACTTCTCTTCTGCCTTCAGTGTGAATTGATAAGCATCCTCTACTATCCTTACCGACATCATGCTGAGCTCATCCTAGATTTCATACCTCAGGCCATTTTATATACCTGGCAACTTTTTCTTCATCCCTCTCTCTTTGTCCAAGTCTGATGTTCAACTTGTAGAACTCCTTTCTGTATTCTTTAACTATCATACCCTTTTGTCTCAGGTTTTGTAGCTTCTTGAATAGATTGATATGATAATCTTTGGGCATGAATTTAGCCTTCAGCTTGGCTACCATTATGTCTGAATTCTTTATCTTTCGTTTGCCTCTACTTCTCCTCTCAGCTTGTAGTTCATCCCACCATAGTGTTGCATGTCCTTTAATCCTACTGACAACATGTCTCACCTTTTTCTCCCCATCGACATCTTCATAATCGAAATATTTGTCCATGGACCTTATCCAATCCAACATCTCTTCAACATCCAAATTACCTTCATACATTGGGACCTCTATCTTGGATCTGGCTCCCAATCTAACAATTTCTCTTAGCAAGTGTTCTTCGGAAAAGTGTTCTCCTATAGGTTCTTCAGCTTCTACATCTTCGCTTTCTGCATCGTTGAAGTCTCCAACATCAGGTGCTCTTCTCTGCATTGCTTCCATCGCTTCCAACCTTGCACGAAGTTCTCACATCTCTCTTTATACAACGCGATTGGCTAAAGGTGGTTCCCCTCATCTCCTCGGTGGAATTGTGTTGATTGTATATTACACACAAAGTACAATTTTGATTTATTTTTCTCCTTCTCCTAAAATATACATACGAAAATCATCTATGATACCACTTGATGCAGACCCCCCCTTATGTCCTAAGGGTTGCGCGACCTCCCAATCTAGGATTAATTAAGAAATTGAGTTTGATTGACTCTTCAGTGCCTCAAGGACCTTCAATCAACTGAATAGGCCCTCTTTCCCTTAAGGTGTATATTATATGGAACTCGCGGGCTTCTCCTTAATGCTTTTAAAGCCTCAATGTATTTAGGCACCATCTCTCCTGGTTAAGCCCTTCTCTTTACGTGACCAAGGCTATGACCAATCGCCTAATCAAAATGCATGTCATGATTTCGCGTATCGGGTCTTTTCATATGAGTCACCTCGACTCTCCCGACTTCCGAAATTCTAAAGGGAGCCTAGCACGTGCTATCCCCTCTATTCTCCTTCACGAATGTGACGTTTCGCTATGATCGTTCACCTAACTCAAAAGGAATTTCTTCCACTTGATCGTTCTTCTGAAACCTGAACCTGTGAGTTCCGATGACCAGATCAATGGTCCACAATCCCCATGATCCAACGGTCCTGATCTCTTTTTTGCGTATCGGGACTTCGCGCTTCATGAAGTTGGAAGATCGCTCACCAACGTTCTCCCGATATCTCCTTTTATTTGAAAGGATTCAATGCTCCATATCCTTCCTCGATCCCACAACTCATGTCAAATCATGATTTTAGAATTCATGAATTCCCAGAACTCTTACCTCTGATTTCCCAAGTTGCAAACTCCTGATGAAACCAAATCTATTGTTTAGCTCCCTCCTTTGATCAACGACTGTGATCAAATCATGATTTTGTGACTCATGAGTTCTTATAATTCAACCTTTGACTTCTCCAAGTCCCGATTCATTGAAATGTTGATCTCTCGCCACGTGTTCCCCTTGACAATTGACGACTCAAATGATTTTGAAACTTTGTAAGTCTGATACTCCTGTACACTTTCAAAGCTTTGATGTTAGTGCACTTTACCTTGATCAGATGACTATGATATTTAGTTATTTATATCAAACGATTGAGGTCATTTCTCCTTTGCGCTTGCTCCTCGTTGTCTAGACGTTGATCGGATGGTCCAGATCTCTTTCCCTGATCTTACGCCTTCTTCAAACTTAGAATATTTTCGAAAGATTCAAAGGCTTCGACCTTTGTCTTTCCTGTGAGTCTATTTCTTATATCTCATCCACACTTCTTGTAAATTTTTATCCCTTCTGAGCTTGATCTCAAATATTTCGATCTCCCAAGCACTTCTTGCTTTTCCAGAAATTTTGTCAAACTCAGATTTAAGGATTCTTGAAAAGAATTCTTTCCTGCCTTCCTGACGTTCCTATGTTCTTGTCCTTCGACTTCTTTATGGAGTCGCTTCAACACTGAGTCGAATTGTGGACCTGTGCACTCCTTGCAACAGATTCTTACGCAAGATCTGGATTCTTGTGGACGACTGTGCACTCCTTGCAGTAGTCACTTTGCACTACCTGCAAAGGAAATATTACGTTATTTCTTCTAAGCTTTACGAGTCAAAATAGACCCTGTCAACGCACTCCTTGCGGACTGTGTGCACACCTTACACCAGCTCACAAAAAAAAGATATTTAAATTCTTATTCAAGAATTTCAAAGCTACATACACTCATATCAAGATTCATTCATTCTTGAAAAGATAACGACAACAATAGAGAAATTGCAAACAATATTCACACCATACATTGGATCAATTTTCCTCTGTTATCTTCATTCAAAAATCAAGAAAATGGTTATAGTAAAATTCAAACAACAATCACTACTCTGATATTCCTACTTGCTCACAGCTATCATAACCCCGTTTCCTGAGGGTTCTAGTTTCTTCATTTTATCCTTTGGAATATGAATGTAAACAGGGTACCCAAAGGTTCTTAAGTGTTACACATTGGGTTTCTTTCCTGAGAAGGTTATTTTGGAGTCATATCTGATCCAGGTGGATATCAGGGGCCACCCACCTTTTCCAAATGGCTCAAAACAGTTTTCTGGCCATTTTGGCAATTTACTATTTTTAGCAGGTTTTCACTTTCAGGGCCATTTTAAGGGCCTAAATGAAGTTTTTTCGAGATTGAGGTTCTCAATGATAACCAAAGGCATAATTGAGCCCCCAAAATGAATCTCCTCGACGATACCTTTCCAATGAGCTATCACATGCCTAAAACGGAGATCGTATGCAAAAGTTACGACCTCGGGAAGTTGATGCACCAACTTACCCAAACGGGGCCCACACGACTTTTGGCGCTTCATCTCCTAGGGTTAGGTTTTTGGATGTCTAGGACTTTTGGCATTCCCGATTATTGTAAAAAGGCCTCCAGAGCCTCATTGTAACCATCTTCTTGCGAATGCAAGTAGCCGTCACATTTCTTCTCAGAGATAAGCTGCCACCATTCTAGCGAGTCTTTCACTCTGTATTTTTACAGTCTCTGTACATTTCTTTCATTAATAGAAATCATGTATTACTGTATCTCTGTGTTTATGGTTGCATATCTGATATATTTCTGTTATATTATTGGATATACGCGATATCTCTGTGTATTTCTTTATTATATCTCCGCCCTCATTTCGTGCCGAAAATAATCCGGATCAGTGGTATCAGAGCAGGCTGCTCTTTATCGTTTTTCAGTGCATGTCCCCGACGAGGTCCGAGTATAGAAAGTTGGGTCTCGAGCTTGTCTCTCTCGAATACAATCGCTCTCGCACACCCAAGAAACCCTCAATGGCGGAAGAAAAGAAAAACGATGGAGAAGACGATCCTATCAGTCTGTTGCTTGAGCAAGCTCTCACGCGATAGAGGGACGAAATGATGGAGAATTTTTCCCACATCCTTCAACGCCT